>BQKN01000484.1:342215-369060 GCA_022839385.1 Asparagus kiusianus | reverse complement strand
AGGATATATCTCATTGTTTAAATTGCTTATCCTAGCTTACATATCTTGTTGTATTTCATACTTGCTAGGATAACTTGGTAATTAGTTTTAATTGGCATTTAATCGGATTAGATTAGCATAAGACCCTAATCACCCCCCCTCTAGGGTCTAACACATGTGAACGCTTGCATGTATTCTGTCAACTTACGTCAAGAAACCATTAAGGCTTACTGGTTCATGTTAACTATTTTAAGGATCTGGTTAACTATATTCAGGTTCATGTTAACTATAGTGTTTCTAGTATTAAAGTTGGTGTTGTCAGTGTTAACTATATTTCAGTTCAGTTCTGTTAACTATATTCATGTTTAAAAGATTAGTAGTGCATACTAACATGTATTATTTGTTTGCAGCTATGGTACTATGAAATGACGAGGATTAAAAGATATGCCTTGAGCAATAGATTCAAGCCACTCCTCACTAACTGGGTGAAGATTGGTGAGAATTATGGATCTTTTCGAAAGCGCACAATAGTTGCCAAGGCTGCAAAAGCTAGCATCCAAGTTGTACATAAACCAATAACTAAAATTGGCCCATCCGATGAGAAATATCCGATCATAAGGCCATTGATGAGGCTTAGAAGTGAAGGGATTGTACCATAATTTCCAGTCGTATATACGGAGGAGAAGAAAGCAGCAGTAAGGAAGAGGAAGATTGAAGAAGAAAAGAAGGTTGAAAAGAAGGAAGAAGAGAAGGAATATGAGAAGAGATGGTCAATAGGTTTGGTAAGTTCTAAGGTGTTCAATCACCATAGTTAACATGTTAACCACAACAATTAACATGTTAGCCACAATAGATAACATGTTTTCCATAAGAGTTAACATGTTAACAACAAGAGTTAACATGTTAGCCACAAGAGTTAACATATTTTTCATAAAAGTTAACATGTTTGCCACGAGAGTTAACATATTAGCCACAAGAGTTAACATGTTACCCCCGAGAGTTAACATGTTAGCAACAAGAGTTAACATGTTACCTATAGATGATTGAAGAACCTTTAATTTATATTTGTCAACCATGGGCCTCTTACTGTTAACCTTTATAAGCTTGATGTTAACTGTTTGTTATTTCTAAATTATAGATAATGTCAAAAGCCATTGATGAGGCTTTCGAAATGGAAGATGAGATTGAAACGTTACCAATTGAGGAGCAGCTGTAATTTTGGAGAAATGCTGCTAAAGTAAACCAGAGACTTTGTCGTACACTGAGGGTCTCGAAGAAATTGTATTGTCAAACTTTCATGAACGAGATTCGTAGACTTAACAAAAAGGTTAAGGGGTTGGACGAATCTTGTGACATAGTAGATCCCTTGGTTTTAAAGAACAATGTGAAGAAGCTTATTGCACAGCAGCTGAAAGAAAACCCTACAGTGGAAGAAGAGGACAAGCAAGAAATCGATGGAGAGGACAACTATGGAGAGAGAGACGACGTCACCATGAATGAAGGTGTCGAGGAAATGGGCAAGAACGAAGAGAGAGACGAAGTGATCAAGGATGAGGAGGACAAACAGATGGTTGAGGATGAAGAGGGCTCGAATGGAGAGAGAAACGATGTTACCAAGAATGAAGTTGTCGAGGAAATGGGCAAGAGCGAAGAGAGAGACAAAGTGATCAAGGATGAGGAGGACAGGCAGATGGTGCAGGAGGAGGAAGGTGTGGTTAAGAATGTTCCACTCAGCGAAGGATTGAAGAGGCCGAGGAAGCCAGTGAGCAAGAAATATGTGGGTTATAAGAGTAGAGCTCCAAGCAAAAGAGCAACCAAGAAAGGTAAACTGGTTAGGACACCATTTACTGAGGATAATAAACCGAAGGCTAAGGGATTGAAGTTGAAAGAAGGTGAACACAAAGATGAAGCCATTATTGTTGGTGACAAGATAGAGAAAATAACAGTTTACTATGATGACAGTGTTAGCAAGTGGGATGTGCTAAAAAGCACATATTTAACAGATGTGGATCGTGCTACCTTAAAAGAGATGAATGAGGGTATCCCTGATGTAGGCACGTTTAGCTTACGAGTGTTAGATAGCGCTGGGGCTTTTGCACATAACTACAGAATACCAAGAAATGTGGCAGAGAAACTCTCAGCTGAGGAGAACAAATGGCTCGCGCAATACTGCAAGGAGAAATGTAGCCCGTAAGTGCTTATTTCAAAATTTAAAGCTTTCACGTTTAAATTTAACCCACAATGGTTAACATGTTAACCACGAGAGTTAACATGTTATCCACAAGAGTTAACATGTTAGGCACAATAGTTAACATGTTATCCATAAGACTTAACAGATTAGCCATAATAGTTAACATGTTATCTACAAGAGTTAACAGGTTAGCCACGAGAGTTAACATGTTAGCCATAACATTTAACAGGTTAGCCACGAGAGTTAACATGTTAGCCATAACATATAACATGTTAGCCACGAGAGTTAACATGTTATCAACAAGAGTTAACATGTTAGCCACGAGAGTTAACATGTTAGCCACAAGAGTTAACATGTTAGCCACGAGAGTTAACATGTTTAGTAATTTAATGCTAGCTCTCTTTAATATTAACTGTGAACCTCTATTAGTTGCTTGTTATATTTGCGCGTTTAGATGTTAGCTTTCATGTTTTAAATTTTAACCCTCCGTAACTTATTGCTTGTTAAGGTACGTCGATATCATAACTACTGATAACAACACAATTACATACCCGGAACTACTGTATATGCTCCGCGGGGGAAGACTCGATGACAAAGTAACAGAGGCCATCTTAGATAGATTACGGCTATGGCTGCAGTTGCAGGAGAACGTTGTCTTAAACAAGCAGTACGGGATTATATCTATATATTTCTGCGTAAGACCATCCTCATATAATTAGTTAACAGCTAAGCTCTTATATTTAACATGTTAACCATAATAGTTAACGTGTTAGATACAACAGCAATAAGAGTTAACATGTTATCCACACGACTTAACATGTTATCCACAAGACTTAACATGTTATCCATAAGAATTAACATATAACCACAAGAGTTCACATGTTATCTACAAGGGTTAACATGTTATCCATAAGAGTTAACATGTTTTTCACAAAAGTTAACATATTTTCCACAAGAGTTAACATGTTATCCACAAGAGTTAACATGTTTTCCACAAAAGTTAACATATTTTCCACAAGAGTTAACATGTTTTTCACAAGAGTTAACATGCTAAATCTCGTGGTGTAGACGGTAAAAAATACCTCCGTGGACTCACAAGAAATCCGCCTGTAAAGGGAAGTCGCCCAAGGCCACGCGAATTCACCTTTTGTCACAACTCGCCAGACCGAGTCTGCATTCGAATCCGCCAGCAAACCTCAAGACCGCCAATATGGCCAGATGTCTGCTACCCCACGTGCTGAGATGGGCTTTCCCACCTCTCTCGACCCGAAGGGAGAGGGCACAGTACTCTAGGACCGTCAAGCGGCCGCTCACAGTACGAAGGATTGGGCAGGTGTCGAGTCGACCTGAACATTCATAAATGCAGCTCACCTCAGCTGTCTGAGTCAAGAGACGAGTCCGCCAGCATTCAGCGAGCTGTCCAAACCCACTCGAGTGCCAGGGACATGCCTTCCCAACTCTCTCGACCTAAAGAGAGAAGACACGGCACTCCAGGCCCGCCGAATAACCGCCCATAGTACAAAGTGAGCGGACAGGTGTCAAAGCAGCTTGCGCCCTCATAAATGCGACTCACCTCAGTTGTCCAAGCAGAGGGCAAGTACCGCCGGTGCTTGGTGGTTGGTCAGATTCACTCGAGTATCCGACAGCCGTTGTCACGCATACGAGGAGGGGCCTTCCCACTCCTACGTGACATAATGCAAAGGTACAGCCCTTTGAATGACCGCTCATGTATGGTCACATCCTATAATTCAAGGAGCAGTCAAGCTGTATCTCTCCTATTTAAGGACTTCTTTCAGCAACCTTAAGAGGGAGAGATCGGTTGAAAAGAGAATCGATTGATCAAAGGGAGGTCAAGAAGAACTTTGAGCAATCGAGACTGAGCTCTTTGCAAGATCCTTGCATTGTAGCACTATTTCCTGGTTCCGAGCCCCGATCGCTAATGAACTAGGAGATCTGAACTCTATCGACTCGAGCTTCTACTGCGTACTGAAGCTCCTCAGCGACCTCGGTCAAATAGTCTAAGGGAAGCAGACTCGACACGAGCATTGAGCGAAGCATCCTGTAGCCACCAAAAGTCCCCACACTAAACAAAGAGGGCATTCCCTCTGCTTCTGTCATAAACATTTGATTATTAGTTTGTAATAAGCTTTCTTATCAATACAAACGAAGTTCCCTGTTTTCGGGAGATCAAAATTTACACCTACGGAAGATGGCGACCACAGTGGGAGCAGTTGTTTCTTCAAATGAAATGGTGGTGGCTCAATTCGATGAAGTCACTGTTGGGACGACTGTGGAGTCCCTAGAGATCGAGTTCGACCAAGCCAAGTACGAAGAGTACTTGTCTTCTTCCTCCTTCGGTGGCGATGCGTCCCGCAAGCGCCATAGAGTCGTGCGCCGAGGATGACCTCTAACGGCTAAAGCCTCCGCACCCGAGGGTCCCAACCGTGTCTCATCAGGGGAACCCGCTCCCTTAGAATCGATCAAGGCCAAGCCCCAGATCGAAAGCAAGGGGCAAGGATCTGCCAGATGGGTCGCCAAACGGCCCCCGCAGACATTTGTCCCGGAGGGAACACCGGTTCATCTCGGCACAGACTATGCTGCCACAGCCCGCGCAGATGCTCTCTCCGCCAGAAGAGCTAGCCAACAGTGACGGCAGACGCTTGTCGGGTGGGAAGCCCAGACCTTCGCTTCACACAATTACCATACAGGCGCGAGAAGCGTCAGACGAGAGGGCAACTTGCCCAACATCGGGAGGCCCTCCAAATCAGGAGTGCCAACCAAGAAGGACGGGGCCACCCGCTCAGGTGGACGTCGCTTCTCAGGTCACATCCCTGACGCGAATAAACCACCCCAAGCGAGCGAGCCTCCCAAAATAGGCGAATCCCTGAAGGCTGGCGAGCCTCGCCATAACCCTTTGGCGGATAAACGCAAAGGCAAGGAAATAGGCGACACCTCGCAAACCCGCTCGTTCAAACGAAGGGTTGAAACTCGCCTACGCGTCGGAGTTCGCCCAAACGCGAAGACTCGCCCGCCAAGGCGAGATCGCCTAACTCCAGCACCACAGCATTCCAACCAGCGTGCACCAGAGAACACATCCAAAGATCTCTCGTGCACTCACCCAAGCGGTCCTTCTGATGCTGGGGGTTGTCACCAACCACCCACAGAAGATCTCCGAGAATACTTAACTCGTAAGCGCACCATACATGAGGCGAGTCCTCAGTGCCATTGCGAAAGGCTCATCCACACGGTACTCGCCGACTGCCAATGCATAGGAACGGCGAAGCCTTCGGTGTTTGAGAGACTTTCTCAACAACCTTCTTGACCGAAGCCCTCCCGTCGAAAGCATCGTCACCAAAGAGGACGCGCTGCCGACGACCTAGAACTCCCGTCCGATACAATCAACATGACGGACAAGGGTAAGGCGGTACTCTCCGACTCTCTGGATTCAGACTCCGTCCTGAGGCCTAACCCTCGGTTCGCCCGACACCGGCAAGAGGGCATATACCAGCGTACCTGTAATCGTAGAGGGACAAGCATCGGGTTCGATTACTCTGCCTTAGCCCCCCCTCCTGCGACGAAGACGAGGGTCACTCGGCGGCGGCCACATCTCAAACCTTGCACTCAAGTCAGGACGCGATGGCGCGGGTGCACATGACTGAACTCACCCATGACCAGACGGTCGCCCAGAAACTCGAAGAGCAACATGCAACCATAGATTCCCTAAGGGAGATGATGGAACAACTTCTGAACAAGAAGAAGAAGAAGAAGAGAACCCAACGTCCCTTACCCCGGCGAACAGGAGATAAATAGTGGGTACCTCCTCACTGTCCAACGACTGAGACGGAAGATAATAGTAATCCACAATCCGATTACTCTTCCAAGACGTCGCTGGGAACATCGCATACAGGGGGTAGCACCCGTGACAAAAGGCTCGACGAGTTCCAAAACCAACTTAATGCACTCAAGCTTCAGCAGAACATGAACAAGCTGGGGGTGGTCCGACCCTACCCTGTCGAATGGGATACGGTCCCCTACCTAGCAAAGTTCAAGCCAATTAGCTTGGTGCAGTTTGATAGCAAGGGCTCGCCCTCACAACATATTTACTATTTCATGGCGCAGACCGGATTCCTCACGGGGAACGACGCCATTCTCACTCGGCTATTCATAGGCACCCTCAAGGGAGTGGCCTTTGAATGGTTCCGCAAACTAGAACCCGGCTCTATTAAGTCGTGGGCTGATCTTGAAAGGCTCTTCCTCGCCCGCTTCTTTGACGACGACACCGAGGTGTCAATGGCCACCCTCCTCGCCGAAAAGCAACGAAAGTCGGAGTCAGTCAATGACTTCGTGAAGAGGTTCCGCAACCGATCTGTCCACTGTCGGGACCAAGTTTTCGAATCCACGCTAATCGAGATGTGCCGTAATAATATCTCGATCCACATCCTATCCAAGGTGGGCGTGGTGGAAACTCGGTCATGGAAAGAGCTTGTTCGTCAAGGCGAGCAAGTAGAAAACATGATCAAGAGGCTCGAGGCCGAAGAGCCGCAGCCCAAGAAAGGGGCTGCAGAGCCAGCCGCGCCAAAGAATCCCCCTCGGTCCAGAGGAAAGGAGATTATGGCCGTTGACTCTGCCCCAGCGCCGAAGGCTGCTCAGAAGCCGAAGCTTAGACAATTTGAGCAACGCCCCCTGCGGCAATACGACTTCAAAGAAGATCAGGTCGTGGCGACGTTCGACACTCTGCTCAAGAGCGGGCGAATTAAATTGCCAGAAGCTGCAAAACCTGAGGAGGTGGACAAAACCAATGATCCGAGTTACTGTGCCTACCACAGATTCTTGGGCCACCACACGACCAAGTGTTACGTCCTCAAGGATAAGCTCCAAGCCCTCTACGACGCGGGGGTCTTAAAAAAGGAGAAGGTCCAAAAGCAGGTGACCACGAACATGATCACCTTAAGCTTTGGAACAAATCTCCCAGAGGTCCAAGCTCCTGCAGGAGTAATTCCTATTCCCAAGGCCGTCTTGAAGATCACCAACGACGACCCTCACAACCAGCGTGAGAAAGGCTTAGCTCCGCAGGTTCTGCCGTCGGGACAGATGATGTGGGTCCATCCGGACCTCGTCAACGACGAACAATGGACTACAAAGCCCTCGAAAGGGACTAAGAGAAAACATTACAACGTTGTCTCTGCCATCCCAGATAGAGACAACACAGCAATAACTGCCCTGACCGATTCCGAGAAAGACAGCAACGTCTTCGCCACGAGAGCGGGGAAGGAATTCGCGAAGGAATATCCCACGAGGGCGGAGAATCCGGCGGGACCTCCTGTGAGGCCGGCCGCGATGACCCCTCCCAATCCGGACGGACCAAGCTCGAGCCGCCAACCTTTCCGGTTCAACGTGCTCGCGTAGCTGAAAAGCATCCTTGCGCGAATTACCATGTACGACCTCCTCTGATTATCCAGGTCTACATGGGAGGCCCTGCAAGAGGCATTGGCCGACTCAGAGGCGTTCTCCACTCATTTCTCGAAGGAAACAGAGTCAGAACAAGAATGTGCGGTTTGTTGCCAAGTCTCCGAGAGACGGGTCCCGTGCATCACTTTCACTCCTGAGGACATGCTCATCAAGAGCACATCCCATGATCGGCCTCTGTACTTCATGGGATACGTCGGTTCGTCAAAGGTGGATCGAATTCTGGTCGACCCGGGCTCTGCGCTAAGCATCGTGCCCCTGAAGTTGATCAAACACCTAGGGATACCGCCAAAACGTCTGTCCTCGACCACCATAACCATTTTTGGCTTTAACGCCACGAGGACACGGCCGTTGGGCAAGATCCGCCTGAAATGTCGAATAGGCGACATGAAGATGGAGGTGACCTGCTACGTCATCGATGTTGAGCCCTCCTACAATATGCTCTTAGGACGCCCGTGGATCCATGGCAACCAAATAGTCCCATCCACCCTTCACCAATGCCTGAAGTACGTGGACGATTACGAGCGAGTAAAGATGGTAGTGGCCGACAAGCACCCCTTCAAAGGCGTCGAAAACTACTTCACGGATTCTCTGCTGTATCAAGACCCCGACGAGCCACCAGCAGAGGAGCTGGAGAGTGGCAACGAGGCAGACAGCGAGCCTGAGTATGGCGACAGTCTAATCCTAAACGACTTCGAGTCAATTGTAATCGGTTACGAGAGTCACAATGTAACCAATGCTGTTCAGGCAGAGGAAATTATCATGAATGAGAAATCCAACTTTGCTTATTCGTCGTCTTGCTCCACGTCCGAGGATGATGTGCCCAACGACCCATGGTCAGAACTCTACAGTGATCCATCCCTGCACTTGCCAGTATGCTCGTCATACGTCGCCAAAGCACAGCCGATCAAGTCATCACAAGCTGTGTTCATCGTGCCAGCCCTGAATAATTATCAAAAAGATATTATATTCGGTCGAATTGATCATCCCCTACGCACACTATGGGACGAGTCTGAAGATGAAGACCCAGCGCCCTAGTTTTCTCAATATAGTCGAATTGCGAAACGCATGATGAGTGACATGGGGTATAACCTCACTCGTTTAGAGGGTCTGAATTACGGCCGAGGATGCAAGACGGTCATCCGACCCGCTCACGTACCTAAAGGGAAACCCTCAAATTACTTCAACAGGACTAGGAGAGGCTTAGGCTACTCCTCCTCCTCGTCGGATCTGTGTTTTTACGTCAATGAAGATTCCGACTATGCATGTTCAGGGGATCAATCGTTAACAACCTCGGCATAGGACTCGGATGTCAGCGTAAGAGATCTGTTCGATAACCTCATAGTCAACATGGCTACAATGGATCCCGCCGAAATGGCGGCGGATGAACAACTTCCACTCTATGACGAGACATGGGATCGCCATGTTAATGCCCAGTGGAACAATCGCTTTGAGCAACGTGAACCGCCGACTGAGGACAATATCCTCCAAGTGAACATGGGTAGTGAGGCGAATCCCAAGCCCATATTCATCAGCGACAGTTTGCCTCCCCAGGAGAAAGAAGATCTCATTGCCCTCATACGGGAGTATATTGACGTCTTCGCATGGAATTATGAGGACATACCCGGCCTGGATCCGCGGGTCGCTACGCATCGCCTTAACATCGGCTCAGACGCCAAACCAGTCAAGCAACAGCAGAGGCGGTTTTGCCCTTAGATCATGGAGGCAATAGAGGCCGAAGTAAAGAAACTGATTGAATCCGGTTTCATCAGGGAAGAACAACACCCCGACTGGGTGGCAAATATTGTTCCGGTCTTGAAGAAAAATGGTAAAATCTGCATCTGCATCGACTTTAAGGACCTCAACGCTGCGTGTCCCAAAAACGAATTTCCCCTGCCCATCACGGATGTTATCATTGACAACACGTGCGGATTCGAGAGGATGTCCTTCATGGACGGTTTCTCGAGGTACAATCAAATCAAAATGCACCCCGAGGATGAGAAACACACTTCGTTCAGAACTCCTATGGGGGTGTACTGCTACACCGTTATGCCCTTCGGACTCAAGAGCGCTGGCGTAACCTATCAACGCGCCATGAGTATGATCTTTCGAGATCATCTGCGAAAGACGGTCGAATGCTACGTAGACGATCTGGTCGTGAAGAGTCACCGTAAGGAGGACCACCTCCAAGACTTGAGGGCGATGTTCGAACTTATGAGGACTCATCAACTCAAGATGAATCCTACTAAGTCATTCTTAGGGATGTCTAGCGGCAAGTTCCTCGGGTTCGTCGTCACGACGAGAGGAATCCGGATCGACCCAGACAAGGTGCGAGCTATTCAAGAGCTTCAACCGCCCCGAAATCTTAAAGAGTTAAGAGGCCTTCAGGGATGATTGGCTTACATCCGAAGGTTCATCTCAAATCTTTCGGGCAAATGTCAACCCTTCTCCAAGTTAATGAAGAAAGGTACTTCCTTTGTGTGGGATGAACCGTGCCAAAAGGCCTTCGAGGAAATCAAGACTTATCTCTTGAACCCGCCTGTCCTTACGGCGCCAATCTCAGGGAGGCCATTCCTCATATATATACGGGCCATGGAACATTCTCTAGGCGCCCTCTTGGCACAAAACGACGATGCGGGCCACGAGCAAGGCATCTATTACTTGAGCAGAACCTTGCAAGGCGCCGAACAACGGTACCCGATGATCGAAAAGGAGTGCCTGGCCTTAGTGTTCGCCATCCAAAAGATGCGGCACTACCTGGTTGGCCAAACAATCCATGTCATCTCCCGGATGAACCCCATCCGGGTCTTCATGACACAACCTGCAGCGTTGAATTGGCGTCTAGCCAAGTGGGCACTTCTGCTCTCTCAATATGACATCCACTTCATGCCACAAAAATCAGTCAAGGGACAGGCCATTTGTGATCTCATGGCTAGTCACCCGCTGGGGGCGAAGATCGACCTATTCGAAGATCTGCCGGATGAACCCCCCGAAGCCAATGTGACCTCATCACCGGAGGGGTAGCAGATGTTCTTCGATGGCGCGTCTCGTGAGGGCACAAGCGGTTCCGTTGTTGCGGGAGTGGGGTTGATCTTCACCTCCCCGCATGGCCACATGTTACCCCGAGCCTTTTCTTTAACAGAACCATGCACCAACAACGTGGCTGAATACAACGCGTTGCTCATAGGGCTTGAGTTAGCCAGAGAGTTAGGGATAAAGCATCTTGAAGCTTACGGCGACTCACAACTCATCGTTAAGCAAATGACTGGTGAATATGAAGTCAGGAACGACGATCTCATCCCGCTCCACAAAGCGGCTATCAAACTAGTGGGGTCATTCGAGAGTTTTCGCATTGAGCATGTGCTCCATTCCAAAAACACGCATGCGGACGCCCTTGCGTCCTTGCCGGGTAATTTGCCCAGCCTTTAGGAACGACCCAACGTGTCACAGTCGCCAGCCGAAGACTCTTTCAACTAAAAGATGTCCCAGAGGCGAACGCCACCCATCAAACCTCGGATCAGCCCGATCAGGAGGATTGGCGTCTCCCGATCATCGATTACGTTCTGTACGGCATATTGCCCAAGGACTCAAAGGAGCGAGATTCTATCCGACGACGTGCCTCGAGGTTCTACTATGATTCGACCACCAAGACGCTATATCGGAGGTCATACGACGGCCTGTTGCTTCGATGTCTTTCAAAGGTAGAGGCATAAGAGGCCCTACGCGAGGCCCATGACGGCACTTGCGAAGCTCATCAGCCGGGACCTAAGCTTTGGGATCGTCTGCGGAGGATAGGCTACTTTTGGCCTGGAATGGTTAGCGACGCGGTCGCTTATGCAAAGCGCTGCTATGAATGCCAAATCCACACCAACTATATGCACCAACCTCCTGAAGATCTGCACCCGACGAGAGCATCGTGGCCCTTCGAAGCATGGGGAATGGATATAGTCGGACCAATATCCCCGCCATCGGCGAGAGGCCATCGCTTCATCCTTGCGATCACCGACTACTTCTCTAAGTGGGCCGAAGCCGTCCCCTTGAGAGAAGTCAAGACCAATGACGTGATCAAATTCATCAAGCACCATGTCATATACCGATACGGCGTACCCCGACGTATCATTCACGATAACGGCACGTAGTTCGTCAGCCACGCGTTCACCAGGTTTTGCGACAAGTTCCAAATACAAAACCTGTCATCCACGGCCTACAACCCCTCGGCGAATGGTTTGGCCGAGACCTTCAACAAGACGATCATCAAGATTTTGACCAAGCTAACTTCCACTAGCAAACGCGATTGGAATGAAAAGCTAGGCGAAAGCTTATGGGCGTATCGCACAACGGTTCGCACACCGACTGGCAACACGCCCTATTCATTGGTATACGGTTGTGAAGCCGTATTGCCTTTAGAGATTCAGATCTCATCCCTCCGAGTCGCCCTAGCAGCAGGGATGACGGTGGAAGATAATCACCAACGACGACTCGCGAAGCTCGAAGCGTTGGACGATAAGCGACTAAAAGCTCAACAACACATTGAGTTCTATCAAGCCCGAATGGCCAAGGCTTTCGATAAGAAAGTTAAGCGCCGAGCCTTCAAGGAGGGAGAACTGGTACTGGCCGTTCGCCGACCGATGATCCTCACTTCTAAGAAGAAAGGCAAATTTTAGCCTAAATGGGAAGGACCATTCGTGATAGAGACAGTCTATTCGAATGGAGCTTATCGCCTCGTCAAGCCGAATGGCGATAAAATCATGATGCCCATCAACGACAAATATCTGAAGAAGTACTACCCTTAGTTCTTCTTCCCAAACTCCCATGAGTGCATGAGTCTAAACTGGTCCTTACATCCTCCAACTGGTAAAAGAGGTTAAACTATACCCTACGCTTCCATTTCTGGGGCCAAGTTCCCAGTGCAGGCGAGCTTAACAGTTTAAGCGAATTCCACTTCTCGAGCCGGGTCCCCAGTACAGGCGAACCGCTCAAACTAGGCGAGACTAGCATTTCAGGTGGGGCTGCATCAAACAGCCTACTTGGTCAAACCTTCAAATAGTTAGGACCAGAGCCACAATCCCCCGCCAATCCTCTTCAATAGGATGGTGGGACCCCTACTGTTACTTCCGACAAAATCAACTTACCAATCCTCCTCAAAGGGATGGTAGGTCCTCAAAGTCGTTCCAATCACGACCATTCCTGTCATGTTAACTATCACCTCTGACAAAATTAACTTACCAATCCTCCTCGAAAGGATAGTAGGTCCCCATAGTTGCTCCAATCGCGACAAAACACCATCAGGTTAATGATCGCCTCGGATGGCTGGCGCCGCTATCCCCGCGGATAGCACAGCCTAAGTAATGACTTACCATGCAACGTGTTATTACTTCGGTCGATAGTCACACTCCTACGTTCCTAAACTATTAGGCCTATTCCAGATATCCTAACATTCTGTTAGGGTGACTGATGGGTAGCGGCCTACCACGCAATGGCTCCTACAACAATCGATCGTCACATTCCCACATCCCTGAACGACTCGATTATCACCTGTGTCATCGCCCTCGCGGGCGATGACAGCTATCAAGGGCGGCTCGACAGACGTCACGCCCGACGGTGCCTCCAAACGACAACCCACCGAGTAGCAGGTCAAAGATTGGAGACATCGGTTGATCGCAGGCACGAGCAACCGTACCTGATCTAGGGCTAAGTGTCACCCTCTTGGTCCTACCGGAGCTGCAACGCGAAGGTCGGGATCGACCCGACCCCACGTCGCAGACAGCCAAAAGCAGAGGAAAGGCCAAATGGCCAAGTCCAAGGCATGAGCAGCCCTACCCAAATGCTAAGTAGCGCAGGCGGGCTCAACTTGAAAACGAGACGAGCCAAACATGTATCCACACCAGAGAATAAAAGAGAAAAGGAAATGATGCATGCAAGACGGAGAATAAACAAAGCAAGGAGCCGCTACGGGCTAAAATTACATACATAAAGTTTAAAGTTATGATGCAACCCGCATCAACCGAATTACAAAAAGGGAATTTAAGCAGCGTGAGCGTTACAGGAACTTCAACAAGCTAAAAGCAGCGATCTTGGCCTTGACCGCCGCAAGATCCGCCTCACGCTGGATCCTCGCCCTCTCCTTTTTCTCCTGTTGCAGCTTGGCAAAGGCCACCTCGCCGTCTTCTTCCTCCTGGTGAAGAAGTTGGAGCGCCCTGTCCACCGCTCCGGTAGCCTGGCTGAGCCTCCTCGCCTCACGCTCACGCTCCCGCAGCCTCGCCTCGCCGCGGAGAGAGCCGGCGTCCTCGAAGAAGGCGGCATCTAAGTAGGCATCCATCCGGTCTAGCACCGCTTGGTGCTGCTTACGCAGACGCTTTAGCTCGACCTCCTTCGCCTGAATCCGCTTCTTCCGCTCCTCACGTTCGAGCAGGAGGCGCAACGAGAGGGGCGGTGGCACGTCAGAGGGATCGTCGTATGCCAACTCCTCGAGGCGGTACATCCACCCCTCCACGCGGTGGAGTTCCCGCTCACACCGCTGTGCGAGCAGGGTACCACCCGCGCTGCGGACCGCCTTTAAACCCGCTTCCACGAGAGGAAGCGCATCATAGTACCTCCCGTCACCCACGCCGACCGAGATGGCGATCCCTTGCACCAAGCCCTCCAACTTCTGGAGGGCTTCGAACGCAGGATAAGCCACGGGGTCTGGCGCGGAAGACCCCTGGGACGAGTTCACAGGGGAAGCGGGCAGAGGACCATCGTTGACTGTGCCCTCAGAGGCGCTATGGTCGGAGTCAGAGGCTATGAAGCAGAGGAGGTTACTGCAGCGGTCTTCTCCTAGCGAACTTTTCTCGAAGAGGTAGGAACTTGGCTAAAAAGATGGCAAGTACGGGAGATATATCCGAAGACGCAACAGTCAGGATCTGTCCCCTCAAGCAATCGAATGGCCTAGGTGTCCTGCGACGCTTCGAGCTCAACGCCAATAAAGGCCATACCTCTCGGGACCCCAAACCGACCGATCGGATGAAGCCCAAGAGGCAAAGCGTTCTGTCACTTCGCCATCAATGAGCATTAACACGTCCCTAAGGCCTTAGCTGGCAAGCATTTGGGCCCGCTAGGAGACACGTGGCACGAGTTTTCGCCCACACTTTTGAGTCTTCAACTACGGGGCAGATTCGCTGCCGCTTGAGTTCTGATTGCAGTACGAACTCGCCCTAATTCGGATCTGATCGCACAAAGTTCCGCTCACGACCTAAACTCGCCAGAGGTCAAGTTGGGTCTGCAGCATAAACTCGCCTTCTCATAAGTTTCGCCTGCAGTCTAAACTCGCCAGCGATAAGGTTTGGTCTTCAACACGAACTCGCCAACACAAGAATTTCGCCTACGGCTTGAGTTTGCCAACAGTCGAAGTTAACCTTCAAGCGAACTCGCCATTGAGCTCGTTTCACCTTCAGCAGGAACTCACCGGCATTCTAGAGAGTGGCCCGCGGTGCTAATTCGCAATCACTCGAGTCTGTCTGCAGTGTAAACTCGCCTACACCGGAGTCGAGCCTTCGACATAAACTCGTCACCATTCGAGGAGTTTCGCCTGCAATATTAAGTCGCCATTGTTTTTACAAACAAGACACCGAACGACGACATAATAAAAGGAGGCGTATGTGACAAGAAGACACGAACTTCATCAGAGGCTTCAAGACAGTACATTTGAACAAAGTTATGATTTTGCAACTGAGAAAACTATAATATTACATTCAAGAAGAAAAACATGCACCCAGTTTTTAAGACAATACATTTTCATGGCTTCATAAACAAACAAGTCAGAAACAAAATGTCTTATCACAATCACGAGGCTAAAACCTCAGTCGAATAGGCTAAAAGAGGAAAGCTCTTCTCTGGCCACTGCCACCCTTCTCGCGTGGTCCTCCCGAGCTTTGTCTTCAGCCGCCTTCCGAATTCGGTCTTCAGAGCTCGACCTGGCGGCAGCATCTTTTTGGCGCAAAACCAAGAGGCTTCGAGTTTCCGCCTCAGCATTCTTGCTGACCTTTATGACATCGGACTGGAGCCCCTTCAAATTCGTCTCCGCCTGTCCCAGTTCGGCTCGCAGGCGAGCTATTGTGCGATTGAGGTCGACAATTTGCTCCTCCAACAAGTGTTGTTGACCCACCCAGAAGTTGACGATGGATTCCAAGTCCGCGATTTCTTTGGAACGGACCTCCTGTTCCCAAGCTTCCTGACGCCTGATATGAGCCAATCAAGACTCCACTTTTGGGCCTTCCCGTAGCAATATCTCTAACCTTATCATACCTGACTCCAAAAGACGGAGCTTCTGCATGCAACGTGTGGCAAGCCGGTTTTTGTCCGCCCATCGAAAGTCGACCACGCGATCCAGGAGAGATTGCCTGAAACCATTAAAGCTGCCCATGCCAAGGTTGACAAGGGAAATCACCTGCCTCACGGCATTCTCAAACTCTTCGACGCGAGCCTGCAAGGGCAGGGAATCAGAGGAAGCAGGTTCTTGACCCGGGGTGAGCACCGCGATGGGCGGAACCTCGAGACAGGGTTCGGTTCCCGGCTGGGGAATAGAGCCTGGGGCAGGGGAAGTCGCAGGACCTTCAGATTCGTCATCAGAAATTAGGATGGGCTCGGCCGCATGCTCTTCGGCAGTCGGCGCCTCTTCTCGACCTGTGGAATACAACAACAACACAAGGTAGAGTCAAAGGGAGAATACCTGCTCGACCCACGCGAAAGTCGAGACGAAAAGATACATTCGGCAGTCGGCGCCTCTTCTCGACCTGTGGAATACAACAACAACACAGGGTAGAGTCAAAGGGAGAATACCTGCTCGACCCACGTGAAAGTCGAGACGAAAAGATACCTTCGGCCACGGCGGCCTCGGCGGTGCCCGAAGAAGACGCCTCCTTCCTTTTCCTAGAAGCAACCCTCTTTACCTTCGGTGCCATTATGGGTACGATGAAGGGAAAACTTGGGTTTCCTCTGGGAGAAGACAATGAAAGGAGCTATAGCCCTTCTTAACGGAGGGTAAGGGCGTTAAGTACTCTAAAAACCCTAGACGGTTAATCGCCACTCGATGGGACCATTCAAGGCTGAAACAATTGAAGGGTAAGGCCGAATAAATCGGATCTTACCTGGACGGCCAAGATCTAACGGTTCCTGGACACGATCTTCAGCAACGGTCCGAACTAAGCACGACAGACGAAGAGCCCCCACTGTGCCGCATTTAATGCGAAGCGACGTGCCCACGTCCTCTTGGCTGACGTGCACATAGATCAATACATGGCCCACCGAAGGCGGGGCCTACCTGACGACGAATTCGTCGCTAAGATTCCCGTGGGTCGAAATCGATTATCCCTTTGAAGCTTGAGTCAGTTCTAAATCCTCCCGCGGACGAAAGCCGCCCGCGGAGGAAATAAACTTACGGCAGAAATTCGCCGACAGCTGAAAAACCCCCTGCAACTAAGACTTTCTGTCTAACGCATGTTAAAAAAATGGAGCATGCACAGAGGTAATAATGACCAAAGGCGAAAGGATAATTCCATTCATAAAGAAATCCTATTACAACGGAGGATTAAAGGTAAATTACAAAGCTTTCAACCGCAGTTCCGCCTCACGAATCTCTCCGGCTAGGCGAAACTCAAGCCTCCTTAGGATCTCTCGGCGAAGATCTTCCTCAGTGCGCGAGACTAGGTCCTGAATAGTATCTTTGACCTCCTTGAGAGCCTGATCCTTCTCCTCAACAGAATCGGCGACCAGTTGCCGACGAGACTCAATGTCCTCCAACTCCTTTGCCGCCTGCTCACGAGCCTTCTCTTGAATGGCCAAGGAAGCCTGCGCATCGGCTATCACCTGCTTTAGCCTCTCTATCTCGAAGGATAGGCGAGAGAGGCGGTTATCCGCCATCTGTTGCTCATGGTCCGCTCGTGCATCCTCGGCTTTGGCCTGGTCCAACTCTGCGGACAACCTTGTCTCCAGTGACATGGCCTCATTTAGACGGCAGTCGCGATCTGCCACGGCTGCTCGAACTTCACTGGCGGCGAGATCGATAATGTCTGAACTCTGCGCACGAAGGGCGAGCAACTGCTGAGCAGCCTCCTCCACTTCTTTCAGACGGGAAAAGTACGGCTTTGCCGCAGTGGCGCCAAGCCTTTTGATTAAGAAGAACATGTGGTGATCAAGGTCCTCCTTGAGCTCCTCGAAAGGACAACTATCCTCCAGGACGAGTCTGACGCAGTCGGCCAAAGTGTCTTGAAAATTGACCAGGGCTCAGGCCGTGCTCCTCTTCCGCAAACGTTCCAAGGGAGAAAGGGCGGTCTCCTCTGCCGAAGACGAAGTTACGATTGAAGTGCTGGTGGTCATGACCGCAGAAATAGCGATTGGCGATGCCAAAGCTGATATGGCCGTCGACGCCATCAGGGCAGCAGCCGCGGCATCGCTAGCCGCCACGGACGAGGAAGCGACCACCAACCGAGTGGAAGTCCCCCTCCGAATTAGAGACCCTCGCGTCGAGAGTTCACCCTCAATCGGGGCTTCCGCGAGAATAGAGGTTTCCTCTCGTTGGCTAGACGTGTCTTCAGGAGCCAGTGCCTCTTCCTCGCTGGATAGCGCCTCATGAATCGAGACGTCGTCATCCGTCTCTGATTCACCCATTTCCCCGACAGAATGACCCTCCCAAGAAGGAGGATCCTCCTTGCCAGTAGCTTCATAAGAAAGGCCAACTACGGATGCAAAAAGAAGATTGACAAATGCCCCTTAGGCTCAGAAGGATCAACAACATTAAAACCCATGCTTACCTGAATCACTAGGCCCTTTTCCGTCTCCAGCCTCCTCCTCTTCGTCCGAAGGGATGGAGATCACTCTCTCGGCTGCACCTGCTCAAATTAGACACAGATGTCAGAAGATGCAGATCCGACTTTATACCCGAGAGTACAAAAATTGCTATTATTACCCCCGAGTGCAGGCGTAGGGGTCGTGGAGACCCCCGCCTGTAGCCCCACACCAGATGAAGGAGGGGTGTCCTTCGAAGTCACCGGAGCCGCCCTCGATACGGCAGAAGGGGTAGGCTGAACAGTTCCCTCCCCAGAGGCAGTATCGTCCTGACCACCCGTCGCTCGAATGGCCTCCGTTGTCTCCTCGCAACGGGCCTTCTTGGCCGCTTCCGTTTTGGAACCTTCCGCCGCCATTTCACGCTGCCGCTTGGAGAGCAACGAACTACTCGGAGATAAAAGGGGCATTCCCATTCGCCCCGCTATTATGCTCCGAGCTCGCTCCAATCGCTCGCCCGCCCGGATTAACTCGTCAGATTCTCCCCGCTCACCTTGGGGGTCCAACGGAAGAACGGGAGAAGGAGCTCGGGCCTCGGGCACCTCAGATTCATCTAGACCCATGTCGCCGCCTTCAGTGTCTTTAGCCGGGTCCTCGGACAACCACTCCTTAACGGTTTGACGGCCCCTCCGTCTCGAAGTATGGAGAGGCCTTCTGGGAGGACGCCCCTGCTCCGCCAAACACGAACCTTGGAACCAAAAGCCTTCGGGATTAGCACTAGCACCTCGATACCACCGGCAGTACAGGAGGGTGTGATGCAAATCATGATCCTTCACGGGTAGCTCAAAGCGGGCATGGGTATCACCAGCGTGTGTCCAGAACCATCCCCGAGCTCCATCCACCAACCCTCCTTCGAAGTGCAGATGGGGATTGGCGTTGCCCACGTACAATTGGTCGTACCCAAACTGGCGGGCGAACCTGCAAGGGATATACGGCTCGAGATAACACACAGAGCCCGTTCGTAGGATATGATACCCCGGCCGAATGTTCACCAACCAGCGAAAGGCACCGCGCGAGAGAACGATGTGATGATCCGCCGTCGGCACATCTCTAAGAGACTCCCCGTATCCTCCTCCACTGAAATAAGGAAAGAAATGGCGGAAGTTGTAGTGGACAAAATAGGAAAGCGTCTTCCGCACGTCAGGAATGTCCTTGTACTTCCAAGAGCACCTCTCTAAGCGCTCGATGAACGGAACAAACCTGTCTCCCTGAAGGGTCGCAGGGTCGCTCATCAAACATTCGCAATGGTAGACGAACCATGCCATCAAATAAGTATACGGCAGCCCCACCCTAGGGTTGGGGGTCCTGATAACCTCTCCTTCCCCCTCATCGATAGTCGATACGTGGCAGAATTGGGCCGTCAGGGCGCGAAGCCCCCGGTGGATGCACGCTATTGTCGCCGACACCAAAGAATAGGACTTCCCGTAGGCCAAGCAAACTGCGGGATACACGACCTCCACATGAAGCGCCTCAAAAGAGTGAGTGAGGATTATGCACCTCTTCATCCATAACATGAGGTACCCCGCGAACAGAGCCTTCCCGGATATGGGGGACTTGGCCTGATGGTGGAATAAGTGGAAGACCATGCCGGACTTAAATCCACCCTCATTGCGCTCAAGAGTCACGGTGCTTCCCTCTTCGGCTGTCCTCGCCTCCACCTCAGACTGGTCACACTCGCCTAGCGAGAGAGCAGGCTTCCCCTTGACATCGTTCCCCGGGAATAGATAATCAGCCCAATTCTTATGGCTGATCCCCGGAGTCCTCTTCTTCTTCTCCTTATGATCCGATGCCCCAAAGTACTGAGGTAGATGTGGTAGTGGCAGAGCAACTCCCACAGAGTTTCAACCACCAAGGGGGAGTGGTCCGCAAGCTGGTCGATCTCACCTTGGTCTGGGACGTACTCCTCATATGGGAAGTCTCCCAAAGGCAACCCCAACACATCATACATCTCATGAGGGGTTATGCCAAGTTCACCGTTGGGGGTGAAGAATGTGCCACTTTCCGCACAGTACAGTTCCAAGATGCTGTGGAACTGAGAAGCATTAATCCTCAAACCGTGTCGAGTAGCTTGAATGGCCACATACAGCTCAGAATCCTTGAGGTTAGAATTCTCAGCCAGGACGTAGTCGGTGATCTTGGACCACCAAGTGTCGCTGCTGGGCGCAGAATATACCCACCCCGGGGCTCTGAAGTCTTTCGGGGGAAATCTCCCACCAGCGCGGAAGAATCGATGGCGAAAAGTCTCCGCTACCGCCGTCATCTCCCCTGCCGGTGGTTCATTGGACAGCAAGCCAGGGCGCAGACCCGTCACACGCTTGCAAGAACTCTCCACTCCATACCCAGCCGAGGAGTCTGTAAAGACGCCACATGTGACCCCGTCCTGAGTTGGGGTCAAATCCCAGTTCATCACTCGGGGGACCGCGAGAGACCGTAGCTCGACGATCGAGAACCCCCTCGGCATGCTGGGGAGGTAATAGTGAGTCCCTTCCACTGTACGGAACCACCTGCTCTCCTTGAGCAGCAGAACGGAAGGATCGGTCATAGCATCACCGAACAAAAACTGAGGCTTCGACAGCTCCGTCCTAGCGTCATCCGTCAATACCGCATCGGTTGTCAACTCACGTAATGTTAAATGATGGCCGTCCGCAACTCTCTTCATCAGGCTATGGGGCTTATCAGAGGTGAATGAAGGCATCGGATCCAAAGAGGGAAATCGAGGAGGTGTCGTGTAGCCCGTACCTCCGACAAGGCCAATGGCCACGCCCCTCGGGAGAGCCTCATCAGAAAAAGTCGCTGCAAGAAAGAATTAAAGAATCAAGACGAAATCCGCTATAAGGGCAAATTCACCTATCAAGCAAGGGCGAGCGGATCCGCTTGTTAGTCCAAACGAGGTCTGTCCATACAAACAATACCCCTCTCTACTGGAGAAAAGAGCCAAACCCGCCTATCAAAAAGCGAGTTCGCCCCCATCCAGGAAAGTTAGGGTTCACCCGCGGCGACAGAAGTCGTCCTCTAAAGACAAATGTAAAATCAGCCTAAAAAGGGCCAACTTTGCCCCAAATCGGGGAAGCTGCCAAAAGATGACGGGAGTCCAGGAGGATGAACGACAATCATCCTCCCAATCCGACACCTGTAACCCGCACGGGGTCGTCAAACGAATCTATTGACTTACCCAAGTGCGGCTCCGGTACACTAGCAGGCACACCAGCGGAGAGATGGTCGGAATAGTGCCCGGGGCCTTTTCCCTTCGCAATACACCTCTTAGATTTCGGCGCCATTGAAAGATAAAGCGGGAATTCTCTCCTTAGAAATTTTTCAGGATTCTGGAGCACGGTAACTCTCAAAGAAAGGGAATAGCCTATTTAAAAGCGGAGTTGCCAACGTGGCCACGATCGCCCTCAAAAAGCAAAGTACTGGCAGACGAGAGACGTGACCGCGATCGAAATCAACGGCCCAGGTTGACCCTGACATTTCGAGGTGCCACGTCGAGACGGGAAATGGGTCGGGCGAAAGCCCGGAGCCCGAGCCGAAATCGGCGGTTGTATCTGACGGTTGAGTTCGAAAACCACGGCCACGATTTGAATAAGGCGCACGAAGCTGACGTCACCGTGCCGCCTTAGCTGGAAAAGCACGAACCCCCTCCAACGGACGCGTGGCTCACCCACGCTGAACCGAGTCTCGCCCGAGATGAAAAATCTCGCCTGCGAAAATTCGACCCAAATCCGCAGGTCGAACAGAATCCCACCTCCAAAACCTAACTTCATTTGAGCGGCTCATTCGCCCTTAGAGACAAACAACAAACGACACAACTCGTCCCAAGCCGTGGACCACCAACGAGATGACCTCACTTGAACCCACGCCTCGAAATGGCTGAGGTTAAGAGTAGAAATCTTAGCGTCAAGTCTAAGAGAAACTACTCGACAACTCATCATATTGAGGGGAATAGTATGGCTAGTCCGATTCAAACGGTAATCGGTAAAGGCATATCAAACCCGTTGATAGCTGAGGATTTGCTAAAAATCCTAAAAGAAACCGAATGTACTTGTTTCACCAAGAACTTCTTTATTCAAAGTATTCCAGACCACACGCAAGCCGGTTTAGGTCTGAAAACTTTGAAGGGGGTCTTGTAGACGGTAAAAAATACCTCCGTGGACTCACAAGAAATCCGCCTGTAAAGGGAAGTCGCCCAAGGCCACGCGAATTCACCTTTTGTCACAACTCGCCAGACCGAGTCTGCATTCGAATCCGCCAGCAAACCTCAAGACCGCCAATATGGCCAGATGTCTGCTACCCCATGTGCTGAGATTGGCTTTCCCACCTCTCTCGACCCGTAGGGAGAGGGCACAGTACTCTAGGACCGTCAAGCGGCCGCTCACAGTACGAAGGATTGGGCAGGTGTCGAGTCGACCTAAACATTCATAAATGCAGCTCACCTTAGCTGTCTGAGTCAAGAGACGAGTCCGTCAGCATTCGGCGAGCTGTCCAAACCCACTCGAGTGCCAGGGACATGCCTTCCCACCTCTCTCGACCTAAAGAGAGAAGACACGGCACTCCAGGTCCGCCGAATAACCGCCCACAGTACAAAGTGAGCGGACAGGTGTCAAAGCAGCCTGCGCCCTCATAAATGCGACTCACCTCAGTTGTCCAAGCAGAGGGCAAGTACCGCCGGCGCTCAGTGGTTGGTCAGATTCACTCGAGTATCCGACAGCCGTTGTCACGCATACGAGGAGGGGCCTTTCCACTCCTACGTGACATAATGCAAAGGTACAGCCCTTCGAATGACCGCTCGTGTATGGTCACATCCCATAATTCAAGGAGCAGTCAAGCTATCTCTCTCCCATTTAAGGACTTCTTTCAGCAACCTTAAGAGGGAGAGATCGGTTGAAAAGAGGATGTATTGATCAAAGGGAGGTCAAGAAGAACTTTGAGCAATCGAGACTGAGCTCTTTGCAAGATCCTTGCATTGCAGCACTATTTCCTGGTTCCGAGCCCCGATCGCTAACGAACTAGGAGATCCGAACTCTATCGACTCGAGCTTCTACTGCGTACTGAAGCTCCTCAACGACCTCGGTCGGATCGTCCAAGGGAAGCAGACTTGACACGAGCATCGAGCGAAGCATCCTGTAGCCACCAAAAGTCCCCACATTAAACAAAGAGGGCATTCCCTCTGCTTCTGTCATAAACATTTGATTATTAGTTTGTAATAAGCTTTCTTATCAATACAAACGAAGTTCCCTATTTTCGGGAGATCAAAATTTACACCTACACGTGGTTAAAATGTTAACTATATGAACTTGAACCATGTTCACATGTTAAAGGCTGCTCTTTCTTAATGTGTTAATTTTGTGTAACAGCATTCACTCTATGGAGACCAAACTTATCTGCGGCTATATGAACTTTATATACAACAACATATTGCCGCTAGCCGATCAATACTCATATTCCTAATTGTTCGCCATGACCATTGGCATTGTGTCGAAGTTAGATTGAATGAAAATTTAGCGTTGCGCTATAGTTCGGTAACTCACTCTGCTTACCTTGAGCCCGTTAACAAAATTATAAACTTCATGGACCATATGAAGGCCGCATTCGATCCTAAAAAGGTGTGTAGGACATTTCAATATAAGGAAATCCTATGCGAGCCTCAAAAGGGAAGGTACATTAACATATGAACCTTATTTTATTAAAGAATTTTCGTCTCCAAAACTGACCTTAATATGTATTTATGTTTTGTTATTTGTAGCTACGACTATGGGATATACGTTTACCTTTATGTACGGGCTATTCTACAGAAAGGTGATGTACTGCATGTTACGCCCGCCGATGATTCGTCGGAGGTAGTGCGTGCAAGGCTTGCGACGGAACTAATAAAAGAAGGTTGGGAATTCAAAAATAGAAAGGGCACAATAGCCGTGGAGGACCCAGAATTAAAAGCGTCTGCATGAGCCGCAAATGTACAGCCTAAGGAAGAATGCTATATAGATAAACAACTGTAAACAATCTTCACAATTTTCAGCTTGTATAGATTATTTTCCCAGTAGTTAATATCTCGAGGGTTTAATGTGTTAACAGCTAATGAACTAGTGCCCGGAGAAAGTTAACATGTTAGATGCGTAAGTTAACAATTATATCATGTCAGCTTCACTTGTTAAATATGGAGAAAGTTTATATCATATCAGGTTCACTTGTTAAATAATATTGTATACGGGAGTAAGTTAACATGATAAATAATGAACTAGTGCCCTGGAGTAAGTTAACATGTTAGCCGTGTAACTTAACAATGTACGAGAGAAAGTTAACGTGTTATCTGCATAGCTTAACAAGTTAACAGAGAATTATAGTTAACAGTTTGATTATTATCCACAAGAGTCAACATGATTGCAACAAGAGTTAACATGTTATCATCAAGAGTTAACATGCTATCAATAAGGATTAACATGTTATCACCAAGAGTTAACTTGTTATCGATAATAGTTAACTTGTTACCAACGAGAGTTAACATGTTATCAACAAGAGTTAACATGTTATCAACAAGAGTTGGTATGTTTGCAATAAAAGTTAACATGTTTGCCACAAGAGTTAATATATTAGCGACAAGAGTTAACATGTTAGCCATAAGAGTTAACATGTTTGCCACAAGAGTTAACATGTTTGCCATAAGAGTTAACATGTTACCCAATATGTTATCCACAAGAGTTAACATGTAATAGGTGTAACTTAATAAACTACCAAAAAAATTTTATATGTTAACTGTAACTTAACAATCTAACTAAGTAACTTTACAAACCAAGTAAGATAACATTTTCATTATAGTTCACATTGCCCCAAATATATTTCAGTTCATATACACAGTTAACTACAAAAGTATTACAAACACCCAAATATATTTCAGTTCATATACACATTTAACTACAAAAGTATTACAAACACCCAAATATGTTTCAATTCATATAAACAGTTAACTACAAAAGTATTACATACACCCAAAAGTATTTCGGCAAATCCGTAACTCATATCAATCGGCGATCGGTTCATTGCAAGTTGCACGATTGTGGCCTTCGGAGTGGCATCGAGAGCATTTCAAAGGCCGTTTGTACACTGTTTGATTATTGATACGTTGTATTTTATTTCTCCCCTTTCTTTTGGTAGTATGTGGTGGAAGTAGCTCGATCTCATCCCTTGGCATGCTTCGTTTCTTATAATCTGGTATAGGATAGAGAATCGGGTCATAGTTTTTTAAATGCTTTTGTGGACATAAACCAATCACAATATTGGTAAATATCTCTCTTCATGTACGAGATAACTGCACATGCATGTTTACACGAAATTCGCATGACGTCCCAAGCACAACAAGTGCATGTCTTCTTCTCCAAATCAACACGGGTAGTTTTATGTGCTTGCACTTCAAACATGTCAGCTGCAGCTTGCTTAGCATCCAATGGACGACCTTTCTCTATATTTTCTTTAAGCACCATCTCTGCTTGTGGACAAAGATATCCAACCCATTTATCTCCAAGTAACCGGCGATTACTCATTCGGACCATTATCTGTTTACGAATATGCTTAACCATTTGTAGAATCTGTAGCATTCTAGCCTCCCTTATCCAATTATTAAAAGACTCAGCGACATTAGATGTTACGTGCCCATACCTGAAATTATATATAACTTTATAACAGGTCACAAATAAGGATTAACAAATAATTGAATAGAGTTAACAGGTAATGAATTACAATTAACAGTTTACAGATAAGAGTTAACATGTCATAAATAAGGGTTGACACAAATAATTGAATAGAGTTAACTTTTTTGAATTACAGTTAACAGTTTACATATAATAGTTAATATTTAATAGTTAACATGTTAGCCACCAGAGCAAACATGTTATCAACAAGAGTTAACATATTAGCAACGAGAGTTAACATGTTATCCACAAGAGTTAACATGTTATCAACAAGAGTTAACATGTTTGCCACAAGAGTTAACATATTAGCAACAAGAGTTAACATGTACTAAAGCTACAAGAGTTAACATGTTAGCGACAAGAGTTAACATGTTTTCCACAAGAGTTAACATGTTTTCTACAAGGGTTGACATGTTAGCAACAAGAGTTAACAAATAATTAAATAGAGTTAACAATTAATGATGTACAGATAACAGTTTACAGACAAGAGTTAACGGGTCAGATATAAGAGTTAACAAATAAATGAACACAGTGAACAGCCTTGGAAATTTTGTTATCAATTAAGAAATAACTGAATATAGTTAACAGCTCTGATATAGAATTTAACAAATCCAAATATAACATGCTAAATAACATAAGTTCATACATTAGCATAGATATAAAACAGCCAAATAACGTTACCTTATTCCCGGGAAGAATGCATTTGCCC
>BQKN01000484.1:307862-341815 GCA_022839385.1 Asparagus kiusianus | reverse complement strand
GCCCCCCGCAAATTCTCTTGTAAAAGCCGTAGATATTAGTGCCAACGCTTTGGGGATCTTTGAAAGAGGTTAAAGCCGGTCAATTTCGGTGGCGAGAGCACTTCGCTTGCCGATCTTGATCAGTTGCAGGCTTCATGATGGCTTGGAGTCAGCGGTAGAGATTCTTGATCGATTGGAGAAGGAGGGTTTCAGTGATTCTCAATTTAAAATGGTTTTCCTCGGGGTACAACTTTTGGCTGGTACGAGCTAATTCTTATATGGGGCGCTTGGATCACTCTAGCTTTTGGAATTGAGGAGGTCTATTGCTCAAGCCTATTAATGCAGAAGTTGCTGTGCATCAGCGTTTGACAGTAGCGTATGCAGTTGATTCTGATTTTAAGAGAGGTATTGCCGTTGTGTTGGAAAGAATTGGAGATATTAATTTGAATTAACATTATAGGCTTGATTTGATTGAGGTTGCTACGGTAAGGAAACTTCTTCGCTCGTTTATATTGGATTTAATGAGAATGACAAGGCATTGGAATAGAATGCAAGGAATTAAGAAGTTTATATATCGTATTCTGAAATGTTAGATTTGGACCTAGAAACAACGCATATAAGGATTTCAGTGGGGAGGCCCGGTGAAGCAACTGTAATAATAAAAGAATTTGATTTAGATACTGGAGAAGGAAAGAAAGATGTGGGATTTTGCATTTGTGTCCATGGCAAGAGGCTCGTGCACCCAAGTTAGGAAAGGGGAGAGCAGGGTTAAGGATTAGCTTTAGGCAAATGCATTGTGGGTTAGAGTTAGTAAACATTTTGAACGGCCTTATTTGGAGGTCGGTAAGCCTGATCAAGCTTTGTGGGTGGTTGGAACTGCATGTAACATCTTTGCTAGATGTTCCAGGCTACCTCAAGAGGACTTCATCGATGCTGGTTAATCCCTTGCCGATGCATATGCAACAAAAGGAAGGTACATGTCTTTTTTATACTTAATTGTTGGTTTATTTCACGCTTTTTTTATGCTTATGCCGCTTAAATGTGATTTTTTTATGTTATATGATAGCCTTTTATTACACTTTGTTAATTGCTTATGTTGAAAAAATTTGACAAAAGTAAGGTAGCAGTTTCCTCGATGCCTATGATTGCGTATTGATGGTGTGCGGTCGACTAATATCACAAAAAATTGCTTGAGCACTGTGTTATGAACTTATGAATTAACTTGAAATCGTTTTATTTTACCTTTATGGCTATAACAAAAATTGGTTTAGAACTTTGATAAAAGTAATACATTAATGACAGCTAACAAATTAATTGTACCCTTTTCCATGGTGTTTTTATGCATCAAGTACAACAGGATGCAAGCCTGTACTTATATCTACTACAAGGTAGATGGACTTGTTATCTCTAGGTATGCACCATGATCCATTGGCAACCCTATAATTTTTATAGGAGAAAAGCTGTGTTTCCCGAGGTATAGCCTAGATGGGTTTCCTCAACCTTTTTCATTGATAGCCACATATTTCATAATGAGCAGGTAAGAATATGGGAACAAGAAGCAATATAACAGCCAAGGGAGGAACTAACTTGTGCAGTTTGAACTGGAATGACCTTTTATCCACCGCTCATGGGCAGAATTAAAAGAAAAGAAAAGAAAATATTCTAGTAAAATAGAATAGAAAAGAAAAGAAAAGATACTAATTCAAACCTTGATTTTTAACTCTAGCTCCAATTCCCTTCTTAAGTGTTTTATTTTAGCAGTCACTGATAATGTTCTATAAAGCTTCCCCATGGCCCACCTAGGCGTACGCTTAGGCCTAACCGGCATCTAGGCTGTCCACCTAAGTTTTGGGAGCACCTAGGGGAGTATGATTTGCTTACGTGGACGGTACCCTTTTGGCATTGATCGTGATTTTCTCTATTGCAGCCTCTGCGCCCTCCAACCTACTCCAAACTCCTCCAGTCTTCAACTACGAACACCTTCTCTACCTCATCCAACCTTGAGAAAAAATCTCCTCCACCACCATTTAAACAACCAAAGAAATCCGCCTAGGCAACAATTTGACGCCTAAGCTTTCGATAGCATTGGGATTTATTCAATTATTATAATTAAAAAATATAAAGTAAGAAAACCGCCTAGGCGCCTAGTCTCTAGGCATCGGGTCCAGCGCCTAGTCTCTAGGCATCGGGTCCAACGCCAAGGCCTCTTAGCACTTTATGTAACCATAGACACCAATGTGTTCTATGTGCATAATTAGAACTTGGGTATTACCAAATACATACAAATAAATCTCATGCCATTAGAAGAATGGAAGATGATTTAAGAAACTACAGAAGATTTGTGCAAAAATTTTATGCAAAAGAAAAGTGGAATAGCAATCCTCTCTAATTCAAAATGTTAGTTACCCTCTTGAGTATTTTGTTTCATCAAACACAAACATAGTAACGTGATCGACTTAGTACTTACATAATGAAAATTTGCGTATTATTGGCCACCTACAAATGAATTTCTTGTCATTAGGACGAGGATCTAAGAAATTGCAACTGGTTATCAGATCCGTAGAACCTTCCTATGTTTCCCTTGTATTCGAGCATGTCATAAACCTTGATGGTGTTTCCTGTTGATGATGGATAGACATTATTCACCCCCAACTATTTCATAAGGAATGTCTTCTTTTGATAACCGTATTTCATAAAGAATGCCACTCTTAATGTTGCCTATGTTCAAGTGCTCTATGTTGGTAGCTCAGTGGCCAGTGTATTAAAAGACTCTAGATAGTAGTGGTTCTGCTTTTGTTTATAACATACCATATTGGCAGTGTTAGAGAAAGATTGGAGGAGCAACAACAATAATAGCTAGAGGAGGATGAGAAGATAGCATGGATAGCAACTACGAGGAAGCGGAAGAGGATATATTGGTTGAAAACTTTTATTTAATGAAAAATTAAACCAATATATACATATAGAGTTAAACGCACACATATACAATTACCGCTCACTAGAGAAAAACTACCGATGTTTGGTTTTGTAGCGGTTGTCGCAGTGAGTGGGGAAATACCTTAAGTTTAGTCTTTGCTTATGGTTTCAGTAAAATTAGCGGCATCTTTGTGTGATCAAATGGGCAGATTAGTGTGCTCAGTAGTGGCGGTTTTATTTTATTTTCTTTTTCTCTTTTTGGGGGATGGGAGAGATGGGTGGGGTGGTAGTTAACTCTCATTAAAGACACTATTGCTTGATCTGCATGTTCACTGAGCAATATGGCAGCCGACAATGATACCTAACAAGGTTTTAAATATCGGCCGACGTGTCCGACATGTCGGTTTAAGGGCTTGAACGACACGACATGGGCGTTTTCAACTCGTATGTCGGTTTTCAGGGCCAAATCGGAAATATCGGGGCCATATCGTGCATATCGACCGATTTTTCATCTTTGAAAAAAAGGCCGATATGACCCTTTTTTTAGATCTATTTTTTTGTTATCGGGTTTGAGTTTAGTGATAAAAACCCAAACCCGTTTGACTCGTTCTCATTTTTAAAGGTTTCTTATGAAGCTGGTAGAAAGAAAAGAGAAAAATTAGGGCTGCAGCGGATTTGAAAACCCATCACTCCTTTCGTGAACGACGATGTCCTCCCCCCACCTCCATCTCGGTCCCTCGTCGTCAATCTCCCCTTGCGCCCCGAAATCCGAACCCTAACCGAATTTGAGGACGGCAGGGTATCCCATCATCGGGATAAAGAGAAGAGGGTGGTCGGTGACTCATCCGAAGGATCCCGAGCAGACAAAGAAGAAGAAGAAGAGCTTCGGCACTGCCTCCCTGTGACGTCCCGTCTTCGGCACTGCCTCCCTGCAACGTCGGAATCAACCCATCGCCGGCGCCTCTAGAATTTATAAAATATGCTTATATTGAATTTAGGAATACTTAGATTACATTTAGGACATGATATTATACATACGCGCACCACCCGATATGACAATCCGATATTTAGTCCATGTTCCCCGATATATCCCCGATTTCCACTATCCGACATGGATTTCAGCTGTCCGACATGAACCTGACATCCGACATTTAAAATCTTGGTACCTAAACATCAATAAATTTTAGCTAATTGTGTAGTCATTTTCTTTTGTTATTTATATACATGCTCGTTTTTAGCAAGAAAGTTCATGAACCTTATAGTGTATTGCCCTTTTTTATTTCTGAATCTGTCCTTTTTTTACGGAGTGCTATCTCAAGGTTGCAAGGAAGATAAATTGGCCCTTTCCCCGACCAAACTATTTCACAATATATAATGTTTCATTCTCCAAGTGAAGTTTTTTTTATTAAGGTTTTGGTTTTAGTTGTTAGGGTCTCAACATATTCTAAGTAGACTCTAAGTTTGGGCATTTGATCAACCTTCTTCCAAGTGTAAAAAAGTAAATAGACTTCTATCTATTCCTTGTTCAGAATTGATAAGGATGATTCTTCCTTGGTGTCTAATCTTTTCAGTGACTTTTGTGGTCCTTGTTATCATAGCATTGTAGGCTCTCTCTACAAAATATAAGGATCATAAGACATTGTTCTATATCATCAACCTCCACCTCTTGCTGCCGCATGAAGCAAGAAATAATAATCTTTGTTTATTATCCAAGAGCCGTGACGAATGCAAGCTGAAACTGGTATGGTAGCACACGATAGTTGATTGATAAGGCTGATTCAACTGTTTCAAGGTTGTTCCTGAGCCATAGTTTTTGAGGAGACATTTTAAAACCAAAATAGTTGTCGTTTCAATCATAGATCCTTGGTTAATTTGAACATTTCCATTCCCATGCTTTATAGGGACAAGATTTGGTGAAATTTCTGTAGCATCCTAATTTATTGAGCTTAAATGCAAGCAGGACTTGATAGACATGGGACTGTCATCTCACAATCAGCTCAACCCTACAAACGCTTGTATGGTTCAGTCTGCTTACATAAGTTAAGTCTAAACTAGTGTAACTTAATGTGATTCAGTCTGCCTCTCTTAGTTATATACTTAAACTAGCAAATACCCCCTGCATCATGATATTGGAAATTTTAATATTATGCAAAAATATAACAACTAAAAGTCTCAATAATCATTACCAAATGGACGATTAAAAGGTCTTGCTAATAGGTATAGTTTGCATTCTTTGCAACAAACCATAAGTTACAATGCCACAGTGATCATGCTTCATGTCTTACGAGCAGATTGCATGTACATGATAGGTCATTAGGAATGCATGATAAGCTCGATAATGTAGTATAAGTTCTGGTATATATTTATTTAGAGAATTTTAACATGATAAAAATCTCGGAATGATTAATTGAGCAATTTTTTTTGTATAATTATAGGATGATGGAGGAAAGCAGACAAGAAAAGTGAAACATGAAATTTGTTTAAGAGAATTTTAATTGTGTAGTGGTCTGCACAATAGGAAAGGTCTAACTAATAATTGTATAATGACAAATGATTTAACTGATGCATATACAACAGATGATCTTCTGATCGAGACATGCTCTGATGAATTACAATGAACAATAATCACTTGACAACAAAGCTATTAATTTTGATAAAGACGTAACTAAAGTAAAAATTATTTTCTTTTACCTATCACTAGTATTATAATTTATAAGCTGCCCAGCAGGGATTAACTGTCTTTTCTAGTCACCATGCCATCTCCAATTTTGATATCCAATAGATGACTTGTTTAAGGTAAGGACTAAGGACATATGTGACATCCTAAACCTTGAGTCCCACATTGGGTGATATAAGCGATTTCAGTGGGTTTAAATAGATAGTCAAGAGATCATGTTGCAACATTGGCTAGTCAATTTTGGCAGAGAATTGCGTCGAACCAAGTGTTACGCTCAGTGGGTCTCAGGATTTTACGTTGAGCCAAGATGCTTGTGGGCGAGGGGCTCGACGACAAAAGCCATAGAGTATGCTTAGTCACCTTGAAGTCATATTACTTTCTGGTTTAGCATAAACAACATGCTTGTGGCTAGGGGCATGACAACAAAAGCTGTAAGTATGCTCAGGTACCTTGAAGCTTTGTGGTTTAGCATAAACAGTTCACCTTGAAGCTTTGTGGTTTAGCATAAATATTGCCTCTTCTCTATGCTTTGTAGGAGTCACTATTTTTGCTTCGTCATCATTCTGGTCATTGAATTCAAGGGGACAAAAGGACAGAAAGGAGATAAAAATCACAATAGAAACTTGTAGATAATTCTTCTCAATACACAAAGGTCATGAGACCAAATCCAGGAACACATTGGGGTACGCACAATGAAATTATCATTAGAAAGAAAGATTAGTGATGGCTTGCGTGGATCAATCTATTTCGAAATGAATTCCACCTACATCAAGTGAAATCAAATGTCACGCCCCGGTTCTAAATGCATATAAGTTAGAACGTGACTCGACCGACAATGCAACCATACAATTATATTCATGTCTCTAGATCATCTTGTACACATATATATAACCAAAAACTATCCCACCGAGCATGTAACTAGGATAGCAAAAGAAGTATATAAAGAAATTTCCAGAAAGACATTGTTCAGCTACATCTATCCACAATGGAAAAAGAATAAGAAAACACATTATAGTCTAGAAAGCCACATGTGGCTCAAAGAAATGTCTAAACCAAATAACTACCTAAGAACTGAGACTGTGAAACTGATAGGATAGAATGTGATCACTGCCACTGGGCCTGCTTCTGAAAATACTATTGATCTTGTGAAGAAAGAATAGTCCCTGAGTCTAGGTGCGCAAACCTCAGGGGAGTCAGAAAACTTCCAACAAGTATGTAAAATGAAGAAATTGTGCGTGTATAAGCGTATGTGGCAAATATAAAGAAAAGATGAAATCCAAATTAAAGGTGACTAAAAAATGTTAATTGTAGATATCAAGATAAAGTCTATCACAAGGCACACAAACACATTATTATTTTTTATTTTAGGTGTTATTTGAATTAGAGGAGAATAATTTCATGTATATACCTGTAAACCATCCTGGGAGCATGACTTCAAATCAAGTACTGGCTCTTAGCCTTTATATATGAATTAGGATGTCAGGTATGTGCATAAACCCGCTTATATATACTTATTATTCTCCATCCAATTCTCCTTTATTAAACGCCATATTTATCAGTATGTTTTAAGTGATTGTGCATGAAATGTTGTACACTAACTATAGAATTACTGTGGAACGACTTTCATAAGACTATGAAAAACAATCGTGATCCAGAACACGTCCAACCAAGATGGGTACATCGTCTAGTCAATGTTATAATACTAATAATAAGCAAGAGAAAGATCCTCACACCAAGATATCGATATCAAGGGTGTAGCTATGCTATGATAGCACGCTTATGAATTGTATTTTGACGGAAGTCGTCTTCATGCACAGTTGATCCTATTAGATGTCACTTGGTGATCAAACATGTCATCAGGTGGTCAAATATATCCTCATTTATCTTAACAAAAAGAGGGAAAAAAAAATAAATAACGTAATTGTTTAATATCTAACTAGGTCAATTGGGTCTAGTTCTATAGCATAAAGACTCAACAAAACTGATTTTGATTAGCTAAGGACCTTACTTGTCCGATTTATGCATTTTAGACCTAAGCGGGTTTGGTTTGATAGCGGGTCCAAACCGGGTCGGGTTCAAGATTCATAGCAGACTCAAAAAAACATTTTTTTGGTGAAAATGAAGGTCATGGGATTTGAACCCGTGACCTAAGAACTAATAACCAAGTCACCTAACCACAAACTCAAATATTTCTTTGTGAAAAACCAACTGCAGAAAGTAGTTAAAACTGTTTTCTATTATAACTATAGTCTTGAAGAAATAGAACAAGAAGTTGTGAAAGAGTTAGAAACCTTAAAACTTCTTTTTTTAACAAAAATATCCTAGGCAAAATAAAATAAGAAAGTAATGTTATTGTCAAATAAGTAAATGGGTCCATAGAGGATATATATTCATAGAGGACAAATTCAGTTAGAAAACCCCTTGATCTTAAAAAAAAAGATAATTTATTATTTTATTAGGTAAAAGTTCCTATGAAAGGAAATTAATATTAGAAAAGTGAAGTTATTTTCTCATTAAATATCGTTACTTAGAAATACGATAAATCCTAAAATATGAAGGATAATTGAAAATTTAATGTAGGTTAGGAGCATTCAAGATATGGATCATAAAGTCTACAAGGAATTTCACCCGCACATGATTTTAGAAAACTTAGAATAACCAAGTACCTATAGTTCCAATAAGAAAACAAATCTAGAATTTAATGAATTAAGTTCTAGGATGAACGATAAAAAAATACTTGGCTTAAAAATATATATGCATAAAGAGCAAAAGATTATTCATACAATATTATGATAAAAAATGTAAGAAAAGCTATCTACAAGCTAGTTATCATGACTCTGGGAGGAAAATGCTAGTAATTGGATAATGTGATCATGAAAATAATAGAGTTAAAAGACAAGAAATGTTTGCCGAGAAATAACTGAAACTCTAAAATTAGAAATTTCTATCTGCTCCCTATCCTTGAGTACCCTGTCCCTCTCTGATTCTTTTTCTTTTTTCTCTTGTTTTTTCTTTTGTATGTTTTTATGAAGAAGATAGATGAAAAGGATAAGCCCTTAAGGCCCCGTTTGGCAAATGGTTAATGAAGAGGGGTTAAAGAGAAGGATTAATGTACTTAGCCTATTTGATAATCCGAATGACTAAATTATTAACCCGTTAAATAAGTTTTATTTTAGCCCTTATGATCAGTTTTAGTGTTTGGGAATAACAATGATTTTGACTATTTTTTTATAATTAGAAGGGTTAACTCTTATTCCATCTAAATAGGAGTATTAGTAAACCCCTCATTTTGAGGGGTTAACTCATTTTAACCCCTCTAGAGGGGTTAACTTAACCCTTCTATATTTTTTATGTTTGGCAAATTATGGAGGGTTAACTCATTTTAACCTTTATATAGATTTGTTGTGTTTGGCGGGTTAAGAAGGGGTTAAGTCTTCTTAACCCCTCACTTAACCCTTTGCCAAACGGTACCTAAAAGAGATGGGTTTGGAAAAAAATATTTTGTGTTTAGAGATTTTCTAGTAAAATATTTGGTGGAGTTGTTTGAGGAAAAACCGCAGGAAGAAAAATCCCATGAATTCTTCCGTGAAAAAAATTTACGGAAGAGGTGGAGATGCGGTTAAGATATTTTGTTTTGAGGAAAATTAGGATAAGGTTTGTTCAAATTTGAGTAAGTGTGGGCTATAAGGATAAATAGGCCTTCTATCAGAAATAAAAACAAAACCAATGGGCCTCAAAAATAATCTCATGCATAAAACTATTAGCCCGTTGTCCATTATAGCAAATTCTTGCTATTACATTTTACCTACCTAGAAAGTAATTTTGTCCTCGAAATTAGTTCAAAAAACTAGATTTTACTTGAAACAAAAAAAATGTGGATATCGCTGACGAATATCATCCTCTTGCTCCTATGTTGCCTCACCAGGTCCATGATATCCCCAAGATATCAATACTAGAGGGATAATCCTATTCTTGAGGACCTTCTCCTATCTGTCCAAAATCTCTATTGGTCGCTCCTCATATAATAGGTTCATCCCGATCTGAAGCTCTGAAATGTCTAAAACATGGGTCTCATCTCGTACACCCCGTCGAAGTTGTGATACGTGAAATACATGATGCAAAGCTAGTATGTACGTCACCTCTCCTACTCTCCAATATCTCGAATGGACCAATTAAATGTGGGCTAAACTTCCCACGACTGCTAAATTTGATAACTCCCTTATTAGGAGATATCCTGAAGAAGACATGTTCTCCAACCTGAAATTATAGTGGTCTCCTTTTAGCATCAGCTTAACTCTTTTGTCTATCATGAGCAGATTTAAGACAATCCCGTATCGTCTTTATCTTCTCTACTATCTGCACTATCATCTCAGGTCCTAGTAGACGCTGCTCTCCCAAGTCATCCCAATATGTAGGAGATCTATATTTCTCTTATATAAAGCCTCATAAGGCGCCATCTGGATGCTGGCCTAGTAACTTATTATAAGCGAACTCCACCAAGTGTAAGTGCCCTTCCCAAGAGCACTTGAAATCTAGCATGCATGCTCGTAACATGTCTTCCAGAATCTGTATAGTCCTCTCTGGTTGTCCATCTGTTTGAGGGTGGTAAGTCATGCTATAACTCAATTTGGTCCTGAGACACTGCTGCAAGCTCCTCTAAAAGTATGATAAGATTCGGGTCTCTATCGGATACAATGCTAACTAGTACCCCATGCAAGCGTACTATCTCACTATGTACAACTTCGCTAAACTCTTCGTTGTCTGTCCAACTCGAAATTGTATAAAGCGAGCCGAGTTGGCGAGTCGGTCTATTACTACCTATACAGCGTTGTTTCCCTTTTGGCTTCTCGACAAGGTTGTGACAAAGTCCATCGTAATATGATCCTACTTTCATTCGGGAATGGGAAGAGGCTGCAATAATCTGTTTGCGTCGAAAATCTTTTTCATTGTGGAATCCATTACAATTGTTTACCAATTACAGATTCAAAGAGAGTCTAGGCTTTTTATAAGACATCTTTACACAAATAAAAACAAACAAATGAGATCTCTTAGAAACACACACAGAGACTGTTTATCGGTCACTGCTTGCATGTGATCTTTACCTATGCCGGGGACACGTTAGCCCGTGGATCACCGAATCACAGATCCAAATTGATCTTGAAGAAGGCGTAATGTTCTTTGTCTCAATAGAAGAAACTTAGAACAGAAGTGAATAACCTCAACAATGTGAGATTACTACTCTTCTTAAGATCAAAACAAGATTTGATCTCAAGAGAAGGTGTGAAAAGCTATAGATCTCTCGAAATTCTCTCTTTATGTTCAGAAAATCGCCAAAATCTCGCATCCAGATTTGGCCTGGTTTTGATGATTTTTTGACCACCTCTTTTTTCTGTAATTCATGTGCTTTCTGCATAAGAATACGCGCGTGCGCAAGAAGTGCACGACGTTTCCGGATGCGTTCCTCGAGAGTTGAATGAGTCCTTTTAACACGGACCCATTCGCTGGTTGATGGCTTGGAGGAAGGGTCAATTTCTTGCCGTTGAGGCGGCTAGGTCGCTTGAGGCATCCTAAGCTCTAGCTCCGCGTGATAACAGATTCCGTCAACCGGCTTTAAGGCTTTGACGACACGCGAGACGTTGGCGCTGCCTCTAACGAGCCCTATTCGTCAGAACTGGTGCGCCTTCAACAAATAACTCCTTGACTGAGGAGGAGTTATTACGAGCAGAACTTTCGGCTTTGTTGGACACCAGAGGAGTGTTGTGAGGGGGAGCCTCAACAACAATTGGGTGAGAATCATCACCCTTGGTCTTCACCCGATTTGAAGACCAGCGAACCTTCATTGAAGATACGATCTTTATGCACTTGTGAGGGGAGAAGGATCTAGAGAATGAGGATGAGAGGTACTCCTCAAACTTTTGTTGATCGAACTCATATACAGCATCTGCATCAACCGTGATCTTGATCTTCGGTTGCGACATGACAGCCTCGGTAGAGAGGCTGTTGGCTCTCATTGTGATCGCTAGCGTATTTGCATCGGAAATCTTTTTCATTGTGGAACCCATTATAATTATTTACTAATTACAAATTCAAAGAGAGTCTGGCCTTTTTATAAGACTTCTTTACACAAATGAAAACAAACAAATAAGATCTCCTAGAGACACATGCAGATATTGTTTACCGGTCGCTGCTTGCGTGCGATCTTTGCCTGTGCTGGGGACGCATTAGCTCGTGGATCACCGAATCACAGATCCAAATTGATTGTGAAGAAGGCGTAGTGTTCTTTGTCTCAGTCGAAGAAACTTCGAACAGAAGTGAATAACCTCAACAATGTGAGATTACTACTCTTCTCAAGATCAAAACAATGTTTGATCTCAAGGAAATGTGTGAAAAGCTATGGATCTCTTGAAAATCTCCCTTTATGTTCAGAAAATCACCAAAATCTCGCATCTCTTTCTCTGAAATTCGTGGCTCTGTTTTGGAAAACGTCAGCAACTCGTCTAAGAGCTCAGATCTCTTCTGTACCCTTCACAAATGCACGAATGGGGTATTTATAGGACTTGAACATCATGCTTGTGGATAAGATCTCGTGATTTGGTCTTATCTTCAGTTAGAAACGATTTTCCCGCGTTTAGGATATTTCCAAAGCAGTTAGGAGGCCACTGGAACCGTCAAAACTGATTAAACACTATCGAAAATGCGTCTCGGGGCTTCATCCTGTGCGAGATAGGTCAGGGTGTCTCGCACATGTGCGAGACACCTTATTGTGTCTCGGATTCCGAGACACAACACTGTCTCGAAATCTGAGACAATTTGTACTGCCTTCGGTATTTTAGCTTTAATTTTTTCATCCGACCTCGGAATGAGGTGATTTAAGTTGTGTTGGAAAGCTGACGAAGAGACCTATAACTTATTTTTTGAGCTCATTTTGGATTCGAATTGCATCATGGTCGAAATTTCAGTTCTTCATATTCATGCATCCATTTTCTTCTCGAATCATGCATTCTAAATCTCGTTGTTGTTTCGTCGCTTCATCGTTTCGTTTTGGCGTCAGATGATTCTCTTTGACCTGGATATCGATGTTAATCGTCTTCTCTTCGTCTCGATCTGTGTTCGGAAACTTTATAGGCAATTTTTAACGCCTATATAATCCGGCGGTTCTCTATTGCTTAGCCTTCACCTGCTGACATATTAGACATTTTGACACAAACCAGGCTATCTCCATTTTCATTCCTGGTCACTAGAAATGCTCTTAAGTCTCGGTACATCTTTGTGCCCTTAGAGGAAATGAAAGCATAATTATGCGCCTCCTCTGGTAACTCTCCCCTGCTATCTCCATTAGGCACACAATCTATGCCACGCCCTGCTTTCCAAAATATCGGAGAATCGGAACGTGAACAAGCCCGCGACGTATTAGACTGAGAAAAAATAAATACTAGGCCATTTCTACTTAATCTAATACGCTAAGCGTCAAGCAATTTAAAATGTGAAGTCACAGGTCCCCGATCACACATATCAAGAATATAATGAACAACTCAGAATGGAAAAGAGACATATCACAAGTGAATATCATCCCACAAGTGAATATCATCCCAGACATAATATTCGGATCAACATGTCCTTATACAAAATTGAACTAAAAACTGAAGAAATATAGAATACATCGTTCAACGAAAAAAAAAGGAAATATTACAAAAGCAAATAGGATCATTAACTAAGCTTCGACTTCTTCTATTCTATCTGCAAGACACCCTTGCTGAGAATATCCTGGCTCTGACACATCTCCAAACTGGACCTGTCCTTCCTCTAAGTCTGACGTACACCAGAGAAAACAGATGTACGTCAGCGTGCATGGCACACGATAAGATCCCACAGAGAGAAATAGAAACGATCGAACGACCAAGGTAAAAACAGGTAATAATAATAATAAAAGCATGCTACTGGAATACTAATAATCTAAATGCAATCTATCACTAGAATATAATAATCAAAAGAATCCAAGAAAATCAATTAAGTAACAAGATCATGCAGCTAGCGATCAGAATAATCATCCAAGTAACAAGGTCATACAACTAGATGTAATTAATACTTAAAAATCTACAACAAGAGACGTAGTATGTCGAGCGAAATAATCCAAATAAGAAAACTCTCATGTATATACCATATGTCTTAAATTGTAGATAATTAAATATTAACCCTGATCTATGTATGAAAGAAATATAACTGGCCTACATCTCACAAGAATTCATAATTAGCTAAGAAACGAGTTCATGTAACTAGCCATCCTATAACAGATCACTGGTTCACATCTCACACAGAGTCAACGCTCATATCATCGGATAATTGACTGTTCATAAATCTCCTACGTGCATCCAATACCTCTACACGAATCGGTCAGAGGACTACACGTAATCCGATTCCGGTCTGGCCCGAACTCAAGCAGGACTGGGGTGACTACACGATTTTCACTGATTAAAGTGATTACACGAATTCACTTTAGCCCAACAAACAACCCCAGTGACTACACGAATTTACTGATGCGAGCCTGGAAGATACATCAATAGCCACATCTGATCACATGAACCAAGACTTCCTCATCCCAACTCTTCGCGCTTTTCTAAGTCAACAATCATAACCTGAACTAGATCTCTGGTCCACCTCCTAAATTCAGTTAACGCACACACACATGTCACTAAGTCTTGTTCATAACGCACAAGGTCACTAAGTCATGAACTATTAAGGGTTCTCAAACATAACAAACAATAATAAATGAAACAACCAATCATGTACAACGGTGTCATAGCATACCACATAATTAAAATAAGAATCATGGAATCGACGATTGTTTTGCATATAAAATGTCACGGTCAACAACCATCCATCACACGTTCATAAACTAAATTAATTCAAAATAGATAATTCTTTTGCAAAATAAATTCCTTTCAAATTATCTCTCACCATAATTATTCTAAAAATAATCTCTTAAAATAATAAATTCATAAATTCAAAATAATCTTTTTACAAGATAAATTCACATTAATTCAAAATAGTCTATTTCCCCAAAATAAATTCTTTTAAAAATATTTATCATTCTAAAATGATTTTCTTTCACAAAATAAATTCTAAAAATATTATAATTATTCAAAAATACTATTTATCACATAATTACGATTCATTTAATACTATTCATCAAACCCACGCAGATAATTATTAACAGATCTAAAAATTATACGAAATAAAATAACGGAACGAGGATCTTGCACATAATAATTTATGATAATCTAAAAATTAAAATAAATAACAAACGAGGTTGGGAATCTTGCCTTGGGAATATTGTCGAGGATGTCGTAGAAGGCAGTGGGGGGTCGTCGGGTGGCTGTACGGGTCACAACGAGTTCCGCGGCTCATCGGAAAGTCAATTGTGTGATAGAATACAAAAAGGAAGGTGTCAGTAGCGATTAGCGATATTCGAAGCGATATAACGAGAGGTAAAAATGAGCCTAAGTGAGAGGGAGGTACCGTGCGATAGATAATATAAATGGCTACATACCGACGAAGACGGTGACGAAAACGGAGACCGGAGGTGGCCGAAAAACACGTGCGAAGTCGGTACAACGCTGCTATTTTCTGCTCGCTGCTGCCGTCGAGCGATGTTTCGGACGTTACCGAGAGAGATAGAGAATGAGTTAGAGCGTGATACAAATTGGAGGTGATAGGCAACATGTAGGGCTACTCACCAGAGAAGAAATCGGCGAAAATGGAGATCAGGGGTGATCGGAAAGTGCGTGCGAAGTCGGCACAAAACTGCAAAAATCTGCTTGCTGTTTGGTCGCTATTCGGGCTCGTTCATCGCTGTTCGGAGTCTTCCCTTGCTGTCCGGGCTTGCAAAAGGTGGGAGGAGGTTGCCGGGGTCGTCAGGGTGTCTCGATGGGCTCTGACGGGGCTGTGCGGGGATCCGGCGGGGTTGCTCGGTCAAGGAGGGGAGAGAGGAAGCGGAGGTGATGGTGGTGGCGTCGGGGATGGCTGTCGTTGTGGTCGGTGATTCGTCCAACGGCGCGGGTTGGCTGGTTGGGGCTGCTGCCGGCGCTGGACGACGGGATGAGGAAGAGGCGGCAATGCGAGGCGGAGAGGACAGGGAGGAGCTTGGGGTGGAGGACGTGGTTGAGGGGAAGTTGAAGGAGGCAGGGATCGGATCTAAGACGTGGAGCGTCAGCTTGGTTGGAGGATGAACGGCGTCGGCTTGGTAGTAGGCAAGGTGGCGAGGGAGGAGATGAGGGAGAGAGGAGGGGGTGGAGAGAGGAGGGGGTGGCGGCGAGGTTGATGATGAAACGAGAGAGGGAGAGAGGAGGAGTGAGAAGAGAGAGAGAAGAGAGGATGCGGCTGGGTTCACGTGAGTTTGTGAGGGCATGGGGGAGCAATTACTGTTTCATTGCTTGAGCTTCAAGTTCACAACTCATATAGTCTCTCTTAATTACTCGCTAATTACAGAGTCGATCTTCATGCTTAGTTCTATAACCTAAGCCAGCTACATTTCATCATTGGATGGCGTATTCCTAACAAAAACTGCAACCTAGTGATGTGTTCACTGTTCTGCAATTCTTATTACTGTACTGAGTCCTCTGCACAACCTGCGCCACGCTTGTTTTCGTCCTCGAGTGTAAACTCTGAATAATATCCTTACTTTAATGAGGCCCAGGCCTTGTTTATTGAACGATGATATTTCAGAAAATATATTTGATTTTTATATGTCTAATTTAATGTTTATCAGTATTCAAATGCAACACTCTTTCCTTCCTTATGTAACCAGAGCTAGAAGCAAATTATTTACAGAAAATAAATACAGAAGTATATGCATAATGTGGAAGGGGGAAGGGGTAAGTGCATAGAATATGAGGAGATAAGAGGAAAGTATAGAAGACGAAAAGGACTAATACAATTTTCTGAATCAATGGGCCACACTGCTATGAGTTAATCGTGTATTCAGATATGTACCTTGTTAGGCAATGTAGTCATACCAGAAAAAAGAAAAAAGGATTGCACGATACGACAAAGACGATGAAGAATGCATGCATATATGAGTTTATTCCAAAACTCACTATCATTCAAATGTAGTAGTTTTTCTTTTTCCTTCAAAAATGTAGTTTAACATGAGGCAAAGCCTCTATGCTTCTGCAATGGAGTTCCAACAAATAGTAACAGTGCCATGAAAAATCCACAGGCCTAATGCTGGTGATGAACTAAGTGAAGCCCACAAGCTATCCGAATGTCTTAAAAGCCCTGCGATCACTACAAGGTTATCGAAGTGAAAGCTATTCATCTGTTATTAATTCATACACCGTCAATGTCAAGGTAAGCAACATGGCAAAACTCATATTTTTCCTTTCCTTCTTTTGGATACCTAAAGTACTTCATCAGTTTGGTTACCCTATAATTGAAAATCAACAATTTCCAAGCACAGGATTTGAAGGGAGATTAGTTGTTGCCGTTGCGAATTTACAGTTGTAATTATCAAGGGTCTCTATTGAATTGGACATTCGGTTGAAAAAAAATGTGAATTTGAGGATTTTTCTCAAAGCTAGTGCATATAATCACAAGACTTAATAGCATGGATTGAGGTTCCAAACACGTCCAACTTATCAACATCACAAGGGATTGAAATGGAATCATCATAAATTACCTGGTAGCATGGATTCAATTTTATGATACCCAAATTCAAGTGTGAAGTACTTCTGAATTAAAAGGTATGAATAGGACCCTCTGGTAAAATTTGAAGAACATTAATGACTTAGCTATTCCATTGCATCCATCTCTTTAGTCCCATATAAGATACTAGCACAGCTTGTTGGATGTCTGTCAAGTCCTTTATATGGTAAACTATGGTGACAGATCAACTACTGTGAAAGGCAATTGTGATGGAACACTGTTAGCCCGTAGCTATAATGTTGTTCTGCCACTTGCTCGTCCTTCTTGTTGCATATATCTCAATCTAGTTACCTTTTTTTTGTTTTTCACTCTCTGCTACTCATAATTCAGATGTCCTAATTAACAATCTTTTATACTTAATGCAATATAGTTTATGAAATATTAGTTGCACATGAATCTGCCCATGCCACCACTACTGCATATGACAAATAACACTTGCTGGTCGGCGCATCTGATATACATATCACTTTGTTATACTAGTTTTATGCTTTTGCTGATGTCAAGCTTACTTTCCATTGTAATAGGCTAAGATAATTAAATATATAATTCTGGACCTAATTTTACAGATAAAGACAATGGTACAACGCGGAATGGAGGGACTCATTTCAAATTAAGGTATGTGTTTATGTATTTGATTAAAAAATTCTATGATTGCCAACGAAATCGACAGGTGGAGATGGTCTTTTGCCTGGCACTGAAACCTAATATGTGGAAAAACGAAAACAATAGAGTTTGCTTTGGAGATTGATGTGATTATAATACTCTAGAGAGAAAAAGACTACAGTTTCCATGTGATGCTTCTTGCTGGTAAATCTTCTATCACAAGTTACTTTGTAAACTACTACTTTACTACTCTTTTTCAGTAGAAGTTTTCAAGAGCCTGGTTGATGAATTGAACCGTGAGTCTAGGATGCATCACTTCTTTGCATTGGTTAAATGAACTATGAATATCTTGTGTCTTGAGCTCTCTAGTCCCAGCTTTATATCTTTCCTATGCTTCCAGCTAACATTAGCTACAGATACTTAGCTGTTCCTAGTATTCTAGTTTATATATTTTTGAAGCAAAGCGGATCTGAATCATTTTTTAATGATGATTTTACATTTTAGGATATGGCAGATTAAGCCCTCTGATGGAAGCTAATTAATGCTTCCTAATACTTGATTTGAGTCTATTAGTGTTGGGAAGGCTGTTGTTAAAAAAAAAGGTGAACCACAGTTGACTTAGAAAGTTGGAGGGTTATAATTTATTCTGAGTAATATTTTATTTGCTAGCTTATGTTATGATAATTAGAAGTCATAGCAACTTGTCATTTAACTTTTTTTTTAAATAGACAAGTAGATTAATAATATAATATTGCAACTTGCCCCCTCTACTTATTCTATTCACTGTAAAGAAATGACAGGAAGCTCTTAATGTAAGGACTTATCGGTGGTTTAAATCCCATGGTCTTTGTGAATTGCTCATTTACATGAAGTTCTCCGTTATCTTTAAATTTTCTCCCTTACCATTTCGATATGCCGGGCTGAAGAAAGTTGGGGTGTCACATATAGACATGTTAGATGTAATTAAGTTTAATATTCTATATTATGTTTTTCGATCTACACTGCCGCCTAATAATGTCTATTATTAGTTTCATCCATGCTTGTAATATATATCCACTAAAGCACAGCTTATCTTCATATGTAACTTTAACTGATTAGTTTAGCTAATGTAAGACAATGTACTGATTCTTGTATCATTCTCTTTGTTCGCATTGCAAAACAGAATGCTTATTGTTTTTTTTTTTGAAGAAAGCAGACAGTGAAAAGAACCCGACTTCATATCTTTTTCGTTAGTTTTATTTTATTAAAGCAAAAGTGATAGTTAAAGTTATCTTTGCCCATATTTGTTATTTGAAAATCAGCTAACAAAAGCATTGGATGTCAGTTTTATGATTTATCAATAAAGTGGCACTTGGATCTGTCCCTTCTACACTGTAGTCTTTGACAGGCTTTAGATCAGTTATAAGTTACAGGCCACCACCCATTCCACCTTAACTAGGAATCTTGCATTTTACTTAAAAGAACTAATAATTCCAACCATAATATATCTACTTCTTGAATAATCAAATTTAACCAAATTCTAATCAGACAAATCCTATAAGATTGTCGATGATAGGAACTTAACAAGTCAACTTCAGCACCATTATTCATCTGTCTGTACATTAATAATGCTTTTAGAAAAAGGCATCCAAATAATTTATATGAACTGTAACTGGCTTCTGTTCATCTAGATGATATTAGTTACCCTCAATTGTCTTGTGCCATCAACACATTAAACTGTGAATTACTATTAGATATTAGATTCTTAGGCCCTTCTTTCCTTTTGCCTAGGATTCTGCACAGATATGAGCTCTTTCCTTTTAACGTATTGAATGAAGCATTGGTATTTGTATGTCCATAGATTCTTCACACTACTTTAATTGATGTTTCTAAATCAATTATGGAGCAAAGCAACATAGACACACACAAGACAAGGACACCATTTCCTTCAAATTGGGACCATACTCGTGTGCTATTTTGCAAAGCTTGCAAGTTGGTTCTTACGGAAGAGAAGTTATCATAATTCTCAACTAAACAATAGGCCATTTATTCCACAAAAAAAGTTGATGAAGAGATTCAAACTTGAGGCTTACCTCATGCAAACCTTAATTTAATGAAGAGATTGAGTATTTATTTGGTAGGACTTCCTAGTGTCATTAAGACGGGTAATGCTAACAATATTACAAACCTCTATTTTGTATACTACAGGATGCAAGTTCTTTGTCATGAATTGCAATCAGGTTCCATGTGTTCCTATGTCTAAAAAGATTTTTATGTTTTATAGGATGAAAGTAGTATAAAATTAGTATTACCATTGGCAATATTCTTTCAAAGAGTGAATGAGGGGAACGTGGGGTCATGAAAAATGAAAATTTCTATAGAGGATCCTTTACCCTACAGAGAGGTAGAAGGATTTGAGATTTGTCATCCGACTTAAAGTTGATAGTATCCATCCAATTTTGAATTTTTGTTACTACGTATGTGTCATGTGCTAGACACATGTCAAGATCTTCTATCTCCCGATCCCCACGTGAATTTCTATGCAGTGCCCCCCTTAGATTCTTTTTTCCCAGGTCATAAGCATGCAAATCTTGTTGTCTAGTATTTGGCTATTTCCCTCTGGGGTGTCCTAATTATGAGAGCATTCAAGGCAAATTCACCCACATACTGATACTGACTGTACTCTATCTTGTACTCTATCTTGCTTGCAGCGGTCAGAGATTAGTTTTGAAATGAAGAATCAACATGCCTTCACTCTTGAACTGCATATGGGGAACCCTTCGGTCCAAATATATATGGTACGTGAAGATTTTATACAGGTGGGTCATTTAGAACAAGATGCTGTCCAAGTTTACACAGGTGGATCATTTAGAAAAAGATGCTGTCCAAGTTTATACAGGTGGATCATTTAGAGCAAGATACTCTCAATAAATGTAAGATGATTAATGCTGACAATTAGGACTCGTGTTCTTATTTATTATAGTAGTAGCATCAAGTATGAGACCTATACTACAGTTAACATTATTTCAACCAATATAGGTCTTTTTATCAATATTAGCCAACGAAATTGTTTAGGCTTTGTTCTAGGTGGAGTATCCGTACTTTTAGGGAATAAGGAAATTAGAGACTCGAAACAAGGACATAAATGTGATTTATTCACCGAAAAAAACGTTCAACAGCAAAAAGGGGAAGAAAAAAAAAAGATTTCTATCAACTCATTTTAATGGCAGTCCCTAGGGTCTGCCACTTCATGTTTGTTGAGATCATCTCATGCCAAAGTGGTACTTTAGAATGAGCAGTGCCTTAATGTTCCCATTTCTAGGATTTGTTTGGCTAGAGGAGAGTAGGGGAGAAGTGAAGGTAGGAGAATTCATTTATCCCGTTAGGAAAGCTTTTAATAGGGAAAGAATTCCCCTAATTAAATTCTCCTCTGATCAATAGAAATTTATTCCCTCCCTAAACGGAGTGGAATGAGGAGAAGGGAATTCTATTGCCTTCCCATCTCTTATCTCCCATATTTTCCCTTACTTTCCTCTGTCACGATGAAATGCGAAATCAGAGCCGTAGATATCTATCGTGGACGTTTAAAGATTCATCATATCTACTCTCTTAATTGAGGAGCCCAAACAAATTTTATCAAATAAAGGCATGTTAGCCTCTCACCTGTGTTTGTTTATGTCCATGATGTTGGCAATCACTTTGTCCGTTTTTGTCAACGAAAAGAAAGTCCACCTCGGTCATCTGTGTTTGGCATAGCTGAATTGGTTTAGGGATTGTGCTTGCTCTTGCTAATTTTTGATGAGCGTTTTAAAACACCCAAAAGTTAGTGAGTAATTGTGAGCTTAAAGTTACCTATAGATCACCTAATTAATATCACCCCCACAAAGCCATTCTATCTGTACGATGTTAGGAGACGCGAGTTTTGGTAATTAAGTTGACGAATCATATGAAAACTTAAATGGATTCGCATCAATTATAGCGTTAACTTCACGTAGCTACGAACTAGTATGATTGAGACCACTTGCTTCTCCAAGAGAAGAGGTATTTTATTCCACAAATGTTTTCAGAAACATGAAACACAGTTTGAGCCCTTTTTATTGTCTATGTTTTAATTTTCTTATCGGATAAGACACTAATCATACTCCTTACTTTTGGTTTAATAGTCAATTACACTAGATTGGATGATTGATTGGTCTACTAGTTCAGTCATCTTCTCTTACAGATACTTTTAAAATAGGGGATACAGACGTGTGCAACAGACTCTTGAAAGCACACATAATAGTAATATTAATATGCGAGTATAGTCCCAACGTTAATAGGATAAGAAAGATGAATAAATTTAAGTAGTCGTTGGGACTAATAACTAACAGCTTAAGCTTTTAGGTTAAAATTAATTCGTAATCTCTATTTAAAACCCATTAACTCTAAATAAGTTGCGCATGATTGCTCCACAATGGCGTAGAGCAAGGATAATGATAATCTCGTATCCGCTAATTAAGACCAAAATAGAAGTTAGTATTCACTCTTTAGACGAAAAGTAGCTTTTGAACCTCTAGAAAAAAAGTAATGTCATATGGGGTTCTGTAGTAATCTTCTACAGCTAGCATAATACAGCAAGTAACAAGCGAAGCAACTCTGAAAAATTAACAGTCAATCTTGATTTAATTTTCTATCCCAATCATTATCAACAATACCAGCTCCCATTGTTTTCTCAGGCAAAAACGGTCACAATCAATTTGACTTTGCCATACTTGCTCCCTATTATATCCCTAAACTCTATAATCACCAATGAATATAACATATGGAAGTTAAAATCTTAAGAAAAATAAAAGCAAAACAAAGACATAAAAAAACATTTTCCTCCAGAAAGTAGAAGAAACGGAGCCGGCAACAATCTCTTAATCAAGCTCAATCCCAAGAAAACACTCAACTAATGACTTACAAATTTAAAAAAAAAAAAACCCTCTCTAAAAATCAATCTCAATCCCAAATCCAAAATGTACACTCACCGTCTCTTTAATTATTATCTCCATTAAGTCATAGAGGAAGAACAGAAGCAGTACTTCTGGAGCTCCGACCGAACGAAAACAACGACCTCCGTATCCTCCCGCTCCCGCCTGCGCCGCTGCTCCCTTCGCCACTCCGAGCCTGCCGCAAAACCTCCTGCACCGACAAATACAGCTGCCGGTCATTCGACGAGTCCATCGAAAACGACCTCCGTATCAGGTGGACGGCGAACCTCTCGTCCCTCTCCCCTCTCATGTCGATACACTCGTCGCCCATGCTCTTCATTTTCTTGCAGTGCTCCTCCTTCGCTGCTGCTGGCCCTGGCGTACTCGAGCCCTCGTCTGGTCTCGCGCCCGTCGGAACACTCGCTGGACTGATCGGCTCGCGGCGGTCGGGGGAGCGCCCGAAGCAGTGCATCGGCACGAGGCTGATGTCAGCGCGGCAGAGGGGGCAGTTGGGGTTGAACTGGAGCCAGGTGTCGATGCAGTCGATGTGGAAGGCGTGGGCGCAGACGGGGAGGACGCGGAGGAGCTCTCGGTCGCGGAAGTCGGAGATGCAGACGGAGCATTCCACGGTGGAGCTCGTTTCGGAGGAGAAGCGGGCGGTGGGGATGGAGTTGATGGTGGGGATGTCGAGGCCGCGCGCGGGGGGGTCGGAGGCTGGGTAGGGGGAGGGAGGGGAGGGGGCGAGGCGGCTGCGGCTGCGGCGGCGGGGGGAGGAGGTGAGACGGAGGAGGAGGAGGTCGGGGCGGCGGGGCCAGTGGAGGCAGCACTTGATGACGAAGATGTAGTAGCTGAGGAGGAGGACGGCGGTCGTTAGGATGCCCAGGATCGAGATCGCCAGGATCGGGAAGCTTGTGTAGGAGTAGTGAGGGCGTGATGGTGGTGGATTATTCATGGTAAGAGAGAGAGAGAGAGAGAGAGAGAGAGAGAGAGAGAGAGAGAGAGAGTAGAGAGAGAGAGGATCTGAGAGAAGATATATAAGGGGTGTTAATTGTTAATTATCCAGCGGCGAGGGAGTTAATTACTTAATTGAGGTTAGTAAGGTTGCGGGATGCGACTGGTTTTTGTTTTGTGGAAGTAGAAAGGGGCCCGGGGTTAGTTACTTTTTTTTTTGTTATTTTTTTAATAAAGAGATTATGGAAAGGTGTGAGTTGATTGGGGGTGTGGAAAGAGAGGTGGCTGTACTAAAAAGCTGAAAGCGAGAGGTTTGGAATCTAAACAAGTGAACTGATTGGGGGATGTTTCAGGATTTGGGAAAAGGTGGGTGATGTATGGGTGATGCATGATTGATGTATGTATGAAAGGAATTGGAGAAAGTATTCGGTGAGGAGGAGGGACGGCCCATGGCATGAAACGTGTATTTACGGAATGTCCTATGTTCAGATTTGAGTATGAATCTTAAAATCTAATGATCCGATGGTTAGCATCGTCATCTGGGTGTACTTGATACTTTTCCAAGAAATTGACCTATTGGAGTGTATCCATCGCGAATTGTAGTAAAAAGATTGGTACTTAATCGTTTTTCAAGGAAAAATGTAAGTACTTAATCTTCTAAAAGTTGTTCCTTTTTTTAATTCTATTCTTTCTTTTTGTAATGAAATCTGTGAAATGATGTGAACGTGACCTTCGTCTGAAGAATTCAGATATCTGCTTTTATAAAAGAGTCATATCTTAGTAACAATATCTGTAAATAATAATCTCCCAGTGCTTGCGATGGATTATCCCGACTTCATAAAACATCCAATTTTTTTATCACATTTTATACGTAATTATCTTTACATCCAACTTTATTCAATTTCATTTTGAATGTAATCCTCATGAAAACCTGGCTCAAGGCGGTCTAATTAACAACGTTGACATAAAAGTAACTTCTAATATAAGTCTTAAATCTAATAGAATAATAGATCATGATATATATTGCAAATGAAACTTCAATATTACAGAATCCTTCAAAGAAGACTAAACTTCCCATCTAGTTAATTCGGAGCGCGTACTGAAATAAACTAAAGCATTCGAGAAAACATCAAGGTGCAGTCACATGATTTGACAATGAGAAGTCTAACAAAAAAAAGTCTTAGAACTAGTCGGTTGGCTTTTGACTTGTATGCATGTATGTTGGAGATAGGTAAAGAATTTGGTAGAGAACCTAATTATTGCTCTCCTTTTTCTTCCTTCTTCCGATCTTCCCCTTCGTTTTAGTTGTTTGATAATTGTGAGAACGCGGAGGCAACTCGTACCCCAACATGGGCCCCCATTAGCCCATGCTTGCTTCTCTTATAAGTTAAATAGTCAACAAGACTCTCTTCGCTCTTTCTCTCTCTAATTTCCTGGTCCATTATGAATGGAGGAGAGAGAGAAATAATAGTAAAGTCATGCTCCCCACCATGCAAGCAACATGTGATGGTCAAAGTAGGTAAATGTAGGAGGAGATCCACACCATTTGAATGGAGAAGTGCTGGTTTGTGAATTTCTTGCTTGTTACTGTTATTTGTTTCTTTTTTATTTTATTTTTTTTAAAAAGGGATGGCTTATGTTCATATATTTAGAGACATTTCTGACACTCAGAGGCTGTTGACTCGTAATATAACGAGGAGTGCAGGTGGAAAGGGCAGTGGGTTCCTGCTCTTTAACCGATCAGTGACACGCTAATCCATTACTCTTTGTTGGAAACTTGGATGGCTTGGAGAGGAAGTAATAAAGTGTGTCAACTCTAGTTTGTTTTGATATTATGGTCAAACTGATCAAGAGGCACCTTAGTTTTCTTAAGCAAGCTAATTAGTAGTTCCGCTTGGGTTTTGTTTTTGGGTTTTCATAGAAATCACTTTTAAAATTATATGATTTTAGAGAAATCACTTTTAATTTATAGTTTATGCATAAATCACTTTTAAAGAGTTTTTGTCGTTGTAATCAGCCGACTAGATCCACTTATCAATTAATTGCTTTCTGCAATTGATCTCATCTAAACTCCATTAAAGACCATCTCTCTAATATACTGATATTTGACAACTAACTATTTTGTGCATGAAAAAAATGATCTTAAGACTCCTAACTCAACTAAAGTTTTTGAGACGAGATACTAAAAAATGTCCTGATTGACGATGCTAAGGAGCAGAGGTGGAGTAACTGGACCCAGTAAATGAGAGAGGAGTGTGAAACTGGTCCAACTAATACAAATATACAATCCATCCACTCTATGACCTATCCCAATCCGCTGGTTGTCGCAAGGATCTTGCACAACACATGATTTTGAATCAAATGAAATAATACACCCAGAATTAACAAACTGACTAATGGAAATAAGATTCATAATGACTTGAGGAGCACATAGAACAGATGGTAAGGTGAGGGCAGATGATGTAATGTCACCACATTGAGTTGCTGCAAAAGGAGAATTGTTAGAAGTACATATGAATGAAGATGTAATAAGAGAGCAATTTTGAGTCAAAGTATGGTTAAGGATCATGTGTTGTGAGTCGCCTGAATCAAATATCCAAGGAGTTGAGTTACCTGAAGTAGCAGGTAGAGCAATCAGAACTGGAAAGAGTCTTAGTTATAGCGAGATTTTGTGCAGCAAGACTAGCAATGATGGATATTTGAGTAGTGGAAAGACAGTTGGAAGCAGAAATAGTTTGACAAGTAACCATATTCTGAGGATGATATGAAGCCTTCGTAGGACAATTTCGCAGCCAGTATCCTAAAAGCTTACAATTTGTGCATGGACCCAAAGGTGATGCTAGGCAATCCCGCATCTAGTGTCCGTCAAGCTTACAGTTGCAACAAACTCCAGAAGAAGTACCTTACTTGTTCATGATAAAGATAGCAAAACATGATGGAGTAGCGACAAATGTTAAAGTGATCGGATCATGACAACGGATAGCGTTGACAAGATCTAAACTATGGGAAGCGCATGAAAGGATGTCGATAAACAATAACCAATGAACAATAATGATAAACAATACAATGAACAATAAACAGTGATGAACAGCCCACGGATAAACAATATCGTCCATGAACAGTAACCGACAATGAACAATAATACTTGAATAAATAGTACCGCGAAGTAGCAAGGTTAGAGGCTAGGCGTTTGGGTTTTTCAAGCCCCTGTTGCGATTTGGAAATAGAGATGAGAGAGGGAAGAGAGGAAAAAACAAATCACGGAACACACAGAATTTACGTAGTTCACTTCTCGATGAGAGAAGCTACGTCCACGGCCGCCGCAGGAGAAAATTTTACTATTTTCGTCAGTTTACAAGTTGCCCTAATCACCCTTTTAATAACATAAGGGTTAATACAAATAGGAATCTCAAACAGTTCAAAAAAACGAGCCCATGCCCAAAACTCGACTCGTAGTCGACCGCACTTGACGTCGCGGTCGACCAGACAGAACGATAGAAACCACGTAAATCGATTACAGGGTCCGCGATCGACCGGACATGTTGCCGCGGTCGACCGTCAAAAAATCCAGAGACCACCCTGTCTTGTGCACGTTTGCGGTCGACCGCAGCTTGTCTCGCGATCGACCGTAAAGCCTCCAAAGTGTTTCCTTTGTCCAGAACCTGTACTTCATCATTTTTTCCTGCAATGTTACTGTTCCTCTTCAATTAAGCAAATAGGACAAGTCAGATAGTTAGACTCCACATAACCTAACAATCTCCCACTTGGAGACTAACTTTCAATCTTCACCACCTTTCCTTGTAGCGACGGCCTCCCATATTATCAAGTAATAAGGTCAACTGAAGTTGAACACAACTTCAGTTTCTCCGTAGTGACACCCTTCGTAAGCATATCAGCTAGGTTCTTTCTTCATTGAATCTTCACAAGTTCCAACATGTCATCATCCAATGTTGACCTTATGAAGTGATAACGAACCTGTATATATTTGGTCCTGCATGAAAGGCCAAATGGATGACGCTCTGACTGTTACAGTGTAAGACACTCTTCTCACTTTTCAGTCACAACTCCTTCAAGAATCCCTGCAACCATATCATCTCTTTACTAGCCTCTATCACAACAACATATTATGTCTCTGTAGTCGAGATAGCAACGATCTTCTGCAACTGAGAGACCCAATTGATGGTAGTAGTACCCAATGTGAACACATACCTCATAGTGCTCCTCCTCTGATCTATCTCATTAGCATAGTCTGCATCAACAAATCCCTGCAGAACCAAATTGCCTCTCTTGAAGCATAAATAATTTTCTATTGTACCTCGCAGATACCTTAGAATCCACTTTACTGCTTCCTAATGATGCTCTCCTGGATCTGACATGAATCTACTCACAGCTCCCACTGCATGGGTAATGTCAGGTCTCGTGCACACCATAGCATACATAAGGCTTCCAATGGCTAAAGCATAAGGAAACTTCATCATGTATTATTTTCCTCATCAGTCACTGGACACTGCTCTTTAGTCAACATGAAATGATTAGCTAAAGGTGTGCTAACGGCCTTAGCACCACTCATTCCAAACCTCTCAAGCATACGTCTAATGTAATCGGCCTGAGATAACCGTAATGTGCCCAAAAACTTATCTCTGCTAATCTTCATCCCCAATATCTACTTCGCTGTGCCTAAGTCCTTCATGTCAAACTCACTTGACAACTGCTTCTTCAGGTTCTTGATCTCACCCATGTCTGAACTGGCTACTAGCATGTCGTCAACGTATAGTAGCAAAATAATGTAACTAGTGTCAAACTTTTTGAAGAAACAACAATGATCAGCATTGCATCTGGAGTATCCGTTCCTATGCATGAATCCATCGAACTTTTTGTACCATTGCCTTGGAGCTTGTTTCAGACCATACAAGCTCTTTTTCAATCTACATACCATCTTTTCTTTATCTTTCTGAGTGAACCCTTATGTCTGTTGCATGTATATTTCTTCCTCTAGGTCACCGTGGAGGAAAGCTGTCTTCGCATCTAATTGCTCGAGATGTAGATCTTCAGCTGTAATTATACTCAAAACCGATCTGATAGTAGTCAATTTGACTACATGAGAGAAGATTTCTGTATAGTCATCTCATTCTTTCTGCTAAAATTCTTTAACCATCAATCTTGCCTTGTATCTCTTTGAACCATCATGTTCCTCCTTGATTCTGTATACCCATTTGTTACTCAAAGCTTTCTTTCCCACTAACAACTTCGCAAGTTCCCAAGTCTTGTTAGAGTTCAATGACTTTATTTCACCTTTCATAGCAAGCTCTCACTTGCTTGCATCATCTACTCGACATGCATCATCATAGCTTTTTGGCTCTCCACCATCACTTAATAATAAGTAGTTCAAATGAGCTCTGGGCTGTAATGATGGATACTTCGGATTTGGCTTTGGAACTCTTGCTGACCGCCTCAACTCTCTAACGGGTGAATTAGGATCTGCATCTTCATTTGTCCTCTCTGAAGTAATCTCCTCCATCATCTCTTCTTCAGCCTCTTTTGCTGCTTCCTCATCAGAACTGGCTTTAGGATTGCTTCCATCTGGAACATCATCTAGCTCGAAGTATGTAGACCCAGGCTGCACCGAATTAGTGGACTGAACATCATCACAATCTTTGTAGAGGACGTCTTTATTGAAGACAACATCTCTGCTTCTGATAACTTTCTTATTCTGCTCATCCCAGAACTTATAGCCAAACTCATCACAACCATAACCAATGAAATAACACTTCAAAGACTTAGAGTCAAGTTTGTTTCTAACATGATCACTCAAATGAACATATGAAACACAGCCAAAAACTCTTAGGTGAGAAATGTTTACATTCTTTCCACTCCATACTTCTTCAGATATTTTGTGCTCCAAAGGCACTGATGATCCTTTGTTGATCAGGTAGGCAGCTGTGTTGACTGCTTCTGTCCAGAATTGCTTTGGGAGTCCTGCTTGTAGTCACATGCTTCTGGCTCTTTCAATCAATGTTTTGTTTATTCGTTCTGCTATGCCGTTCTGCTGAGGTGTACCTGGCACTGTTCTCTCCAATTTGATGCCACTATCATAGCAAGACTCCTTGAACTCTGAATCTTCATATTCACTGTCATTATCTGATCGAAGCTTCTTGATCTTCAAACCTGTTTCATTTTCTACCATAGCCTTCCACCTTTTGAAGACTTCGAACACTTCTGATTTGTGTTTCATGAAATAGACCCAAGTCTTTCTCGAGTGATCATCTATGAATGTTACAAAATATAACCTTCCACCAGTAGACTAGACTGATGCTGGACCCCACACATCTATGTGAACTAGCTCAAGCTTCTCTTCCTTCGGAGTTCTGCCAACTCTTTTGAAGCTTATTCTCTTCTGTTTCCCAAAGATGCAACTTTCATATAAATCAAAATCAGCTGACCTCAAACCTGGTAACTTTCCATTCGATTGCATAATCTTCAGGCCTTTGCTACTCCTGTGACCAAGTCTTTGGTACCACAAATTTGGATCTTCCTTGCTCTCAACCACTACAATAGATCCACGTGCATCTGTCGTCACGTAGATAGATCCACTCTTCGTACCACGGGCTACAATCATAGATCCCTTGGTGACTTCCACATATCACATGTGAAGATTGATATATATCCCTCTTTTGCCAACTGTCCTATGGAGATCAGATTCTTCCTCAAGCTATGAACATGTCTTACACTATTCAACTTCCATATAGACCCATTGAGTTTAATCTCCACTGTTCCTTTTCCAACTACATCACACGGTTGATCATCACCAAGGTAGACTTTTTCTAAGTTTCCTAAAACATAGTTCTCAAATAAATCTCTATTTGAGGTAGCATGAAATGAAGCTCCTGAATCCAGCACCCACGATTATGTCTTGCTCTCCAACGAGCAAATAAGGGCATCTCCCGAGACGACGTTCGCTTCAGTCTTGCTCTCTTTATCTTTCTTGGGTTCTCTGCACTGATTCTCATAATACTCAAACTTGCCACTGTTCCAGTAGTCAATCTCTTTCTTACTTTTGCGATTTCTGGACCTTGACTTGTCATTCCTCGAAATAGGTCTTTCACGGTTATTCCCTCTATTTCTATTTCTGTTTCTACCTCTGCTCTCAACATTCAATGTCGATCCTAAATTAGAAACTCCTTCTTCTTGCCTTCTGATCTCCTCAGTCATAACCATGTCTGCAACATCTGAAAACTTCAGTTTTGATTTTTCACATGACCCGCTAATCGAAATAATGGTGTCCTTTCAACTATCATGCAACTGACCAAGTATTAACAGGGCTTAAATTTTATCATTAAATTTAATATTAATGGAGTTTAGTTGATCCGTGATCTTATTAAACTCATTCAGGTATTCCTTAAATTTTTGGTTCTCAGACATCCTCAAATTAAACAGCTTCTTTATGAGATGTACCTTATTCGCCGTAGAGGGTTGTTCATACATACTAGATAACACAACCATGAGATCCGCCGTCGAATTCTGATTCTTGATGTTGAAAGCTACGGATTTGGACAGGGTCAACCTAATTGCTCCAAGGGCATTCCGATCTAATAGCTTCCACTCTGCATCCTTCATATCCACTGGCTTCTCTCCCAACGACAAATATAGATCCTTTAGATAGAGGTAGCCTTCCATCTACATCTTCCAGAACCCGAAGTTCGTCCCATCAAACTTCTCGATCTTGGACGTCTCCTTCTCAAATTCTATATCTCTAACCTCAAATCGCCTGCGCCGAACCTGGCAGCTCTGATACCACTTGTTAGGGGTTTTTAAGCCCCTATTGTAATTTAGGAATAGAGATGAGAGAGTGAAGAGAGGAAAAAACAAATCACAGAACACACAGAATTTACGTGGTTCACTTCTCAATGAGAGAAACTACATCCACGACCGCCACATGAGAAAATTCCACTATTTTCACTAGTTTACAAGTTGCCCTAATCACCCTTTTAATAACATAAGGGTTAATACAAACAGGAATCTCAAAACAGTTCAGAAAAAACAAGCCCAGGCACAAAACTCGACTCGCGGTCGACCGCACTTGACGTCGTGGTAGACTGCACAGAACAACAGAAACCATGTAAATCGATTACATGGTCCGCGGTCAACCGGACATGTTGTCGCGGTCGACCGTCAAAAAAAATCCAAAGATCACCCTGTCTTGTGCACATTCGCGGTCGACTATAGCTTGTCTCGTGATCGACCGTAAAGCCTCCAAAGTGTTTCCTTCGTCCAAAACCTGTTCTTCATCATTTTTTCCTACAATGTTACTGTTCCTCTTCAATTAAGCAAATAGGGCAAGTCGGATAGTTAGACTCCACATAACCTAACACTAGGTTTGGCTGAGATCTAGTTGACAAGGAGTAGAGTGAGGAACATGAGAGAAAATATGATCATGAGGTTTGGTGGTGAACACAAATTGACGACAATAATGTTTGGGTGGGAAATTGATTTTTTCATTGTATAAGTTATTATAACTTTAGTCGTTACAACAAGTTCAAAAAAAGATCGGTCTTTTTATAAAACATTTACACAATGAAATTAAAATTATAATCTCCTTCAAACAAACACAACGAGTATTTATCGCCCGCTGCTTGCGTAGGATCTTTACCTGTGATGGGAACGTTGATATCCGTGGACCACCAAACGATCAGATCAGATCTGGAGCTTCGTTGATTCACGAAGGAATCAAGAAACCGAAGCAATTATCTCGGTAACAGCGAGATAATCACTCTTCTCGAGATCACCACAACGGGACAATCTCAAGGGAAGGAACCGGGCTGCAGATCTGACGAACTCCTCTTCTTTATGCCGAAGAACTCACTGATATATCCTCCTCCTCTCTGAAATTTGTGGCTCTTCAGTCCTCAGATCGGCAGGGCTTCGCCAACGCTCGAGAATTCCAGATCTGAAAAAATGAAGGTCCTGGGACTGTATTTATAGGCTTTGGGACCCCTGTTTTCGGATAAGAATGGCCGATTCCATCTTATGCTTAGTTGTAACTACTTAATCACATTCATGAATGATATTTTATCAGTTGGAGCAAATACAGGTAGTTAACGGTCGAAAAACGGCTTTAAACTACCAAAATCTGATTTTTGGGTCTGCGGACACCCGTGGGTATCTCGGCCTGGCCGAGACACTCGTAGGGTGTCTCGGCTTGGCCGAGACACCAAAGCCGAGACACCCTTGGGTGTCTCAGCCTGGCCGAGACACCTGTGGGTGTCTCGCCGAGGCCCGGAACGTAGTTCTGCGCGTCTTGTCCATTTCAGCCGTATCTTCGTCGTCCGAACTCGGAATCATACGATTCAAGATGCGTTGGAAAGCCGTCGAGAAGATCTACAAGCTCCCATGATTGAATCATCTGTGGAGTGGATGGGACATGGGGGGTATTTCGTCTTTCGTAAGTGACGCGGAGCTCCCGATCAGTTCGTGTTTCCGTTATTCTGAAGTTTTGTTGCTTCGCATGGTTCGTTGACTCACTTCACGCGCTTGTCAATGTCGATTAAGCTTCTGTGACTCAGATAGTGACGTTCATCGTCTTTTCTTTGCCTCGAGCTGCGTGTGAGGCCTCGTAGGAAATTTTAGACGCCTACAAATAACAGCGGGAGCAAATCTGACCTGGTCAAATCTAGCAACGGCGGTGGCTGACTTAGGGTTATGGTTTTAATTAGGCTCTAATATCATGATAATTAGGAGAGAATAATTGTATACATTGATCTTAGAATATGTTACACACTAGTAAAAAACGTAGCATCCTAGACGGATTACTCTAGATGGAAACATTTCCTTCTAGGATGATGACAATATCGACAGAAAACATCCGTCTATGCTATTCCGTTTAGGATGAATCATCCTAGATGGAAAACCGTCTACATAAGGTATTCTAGATGGAAATTTTTTAACTATTTTCTTCAAAAACATGGGTCCCATCTACCTAGACGAAAATGTTCGTCTAAGTTACTTACTAGACGAAAATTTCCATCTATGAAGGTGGGACCCACTCGAAAAAATAAATAAAACATAGAGATATCTACAGCTGCCCTAGTTTTCGAAAATTTACCCCAAATTCAAACTTTTTCGTAAACCCAACATGATCCCTCGCTGACCCACTGTGTTGTCGCTCTACCCGCGGCGCCGCTCCACTGCTAGAGAGGAGG
>BQKN01000484.1:263785-307462 GCA_022839385.1 Asparagus kiusianus | reverse complement strand
TGGGGGGGGGGGGGGGGGTTAAAGAAATTTGAGAAGGCGAGTACGTAGAGAGGTGGAGGGGAGAGATGACAAGAGCTACTTGGGCATAACCTCAAAACCCTGCGACTCTTGCAAGTTGTCCCCCTCCGTCCTCTTCTGCCGAGCCAACTCCGCCTTCCTTTGCGGCGGCTGTGATCCCGCGGGCACTCTGCCAACAAGCTCGCCTCCCGCCAAGACCGCGTCTGGCTTTGCGAGGTCTGCGAGTAGGCCGCCGTCGCCCTCACCTGCAAGGTTGACGCTACCTCCCTCTGCGCATCCTGTGACGCCGACATCCACTCCGCCAGCCTCCTTGCTCGCCGCCACAAGCGCGTCTCCGTCACCCCCCTTCTTCAACTCCGCCACCGCCACCGACGTTGAGATTTACAATGGCGGTCGGTCGCTGTTCAGAATGAAGGTGGATGACATGTTGGAGGAGGAGGAGGAGGTCGATTTGAAGTCGGCGGATTATTTCTTTGCGGATGTGGACCAGTACATGGACCTAGACTACGCTGATAGCCTGGTCCTGGTGCAGCCAGTGAAGGTTCATGTTCGCGTTGGTGCTCCGGCGGTGCAGCAGACCGCTGGCAACTTTGATTCTGCTGCGCCCTAACCTTCTTACAGCACATACAGCGTAATTCGCTTTTTCTTGGTTTTTATACTTTATTTTTTCAATCAACAGAGGACCAGTGTTGCATATACAAAAGACTCGGAAGAAAATGCCTCTCAATTTTTTTTCCTCCAGATTTCATCTCGTACAGGTAGTAAAATATCATAGTTTCATTGTGACTTCATTTTGTGAATAATTAGTAACTTGTGTTGTGAAATTATGAATTGTCTTTCACTGTGCATTTGTGTTTACTTTAGGGGATGGCATGTCATTAGTTGGTTCAATTGATGTTGCTGCAATAATGTGTCATTTAGTAACTAATCATCTATATTAGCCGTTGTATTAAAGCTCTATTAAGACACTGATCATATATACAATTATTTGTCAAGGAAGTGCATCAAACATTACTTACATGTCTAGCTATATCAAGTGAAGCATAGGCACGTGAGGGGCTATATTTGAGCGAACATTAATACTGTAGCTTTAATGTAGTTACTTATATACTTAAATTGATAGATTTAAATTTTTTAATGTTAACAATTAGAGGGATCCTCATTGGAATACAGGAAGTCAGATTTTGTTCTACATATTGTTGTTCTATTGCTAAATGATATCAACTATGTGATTTTGATATGGGTTTTAGCTTTTAGGCTATAAGTACTTGAATTAGTTTTGTAGACAGCTTGGATTGTGATATTAGCATCCTTTTGTTTTGGGGTTATTTGTTTGTAGATATATGGCTGATTTATTAATTGAGAGGCAGAAGGTGGCTCCATCTATTCAAGTTCTTCCGGTTGTGCTCTGATACCACTTGTTGTGTGCGGCGGAACAAACACAAACGCCGAGAGAGAAGGCAACTCAAATCAAACAATAATGACACAAACTCAAACATAAAAAGTTTAACGTGGTTCGGTAGATTGCCTACGTCCACGGGGCAACAAGGGATGTGTTTTCACTATAGAGAAAGAGAGTACAAAGTAGAGATTACAAGATCACTCAACTAATATCTCAAACAAATCTCTCAAATCTCTCAAACTAAACCCTCAAACAAATTGCTTAGAAAGATCTCTCTTTTCTGTGCTCAAAATCACCTTCAAGCTACCCAATCAATCGATCGAAAACCTTAAAAAACGTGGTTGCTATTTATATCAAACAACAAACCCAATCACTGCAGGAAACCAAGCTGAGGTCCAAAACCGCATCGCGGTCGACTGCGGCGCCAATCGCGATCGACCGTGGCAAACGACAGAGAACAAAAAAAACCACTACGGTGCCGCAGTCGACTGTGGCTAACAACAGAGAACAAAAAAACCACTACAGAGTCTCGCAGTCGACCGTCGCACCACTCGTAGTCGACCGTAAAAAGTCCAGAAACTTTCCTGTGTTCGTGCACGTCCGCAGTCTACCGCAGCTCCACTCGCGGTCGACCGTGCAACATCCAAAATGTTTTCTGCTTCAATTTTCCTAAGCTTCGGCGCCTTCACCTCCAATTCTACAATTCTTCACCTCGGTGAAGTTTTTTCAAAACTGAGCCGACACTAACCAAACCAAATGTCCCACTTGTTGCATCCAGTACGAAGTGAAATAATTCACGATAACAGACTCAATCCACAACAAGTCGGGAACCCAAATGAGAATGCGAACAAACTCCAAAACGTCGCCGCGTCATAAATGACTGCCTACGTATCCTCTTACCAAAGAAATCAAGCCTTCACGTAGTTCCCCAAAATGACCTCCAAAGGCCCTCAATCAAATAGAAAAGTTCTCAACTCTTCACCAACAAATATACGGCCAATAGCTCTCCAAATGGTCCCAAAGTGAAATAAATCAAACACCTCCACCTGAGGTGAACTAATAGCCGTATCCAAATCATATTCACCAACTACATTCGAATCAACCAACTCATCATATGCACCCAAATCCAAATGATCCCTTAACCGTGTCATCTTAGCTCGAATTCCAAACGATGTAGTATAATCTTGAGTATGTGGAGTAATCTCCACCCAATATGGAGTAGCATCACTCTCCACCTACTGCGATACATCTAAGGTCTGTCCAAAACTCTCCACCTGTTGAGAGTCAATTATCTCCCTCATCGAAGCCTCAACCGAAGTGACATAACCAGACCAAACATCCAATGGACTTTTACCTCCAATCACAGCAGTCGACAACCTATGACTAAGATGACCCAAATATGTCGAAGCCTCAACACCAAAATCAATGCTCGACATCAAACGTCGGTCCTCCTCTAGCAAGGAATAGCTCACCAAATCTATCATCTCATCTCGTTGTCCCAAGATTTCTTTTCCACCAAAGTGTCTCAAAATGTCGTGAACTCGGCTCAAATGCAGAAACAGGTCCTCCTTGTACCTCCCACCAAAATCAAAATGAAGTACATTCACCTTTCTGCCAATCTCATATTTTTTCAATCTGTTTGATACTACTAGGACTTTATCTAATCGGGATTTGGTTACAACCCAAGCATGCCTAGAACAACCACCAACAAAAGAAACCAAACACCTATTACCTCATAATGATACCTCCTTGGAAGGCCCCTAAACATCCGTGTGAACTCCACCTAAAAGACCCTTAGTGTGGTGAATAGAGGTGCCAAACTTTACCTCTGTCTTCTTGCTCACATCAAAGTGTTCACTGGACTTTAAATTGTAGGTCTATGCACCTATCTCCAAATCAATACTAGGATAACTAAGCCCCAAATGTCGTAGTCTAGTCGAATTAACAGAAGTCGCCAGCTCTTCACATGTCATCGAACTTCCAATCAAATAGTACATGTTATTCCTCTTGACGCCCTTCATCACAATCAAAGAGTCTTCCATGATCTCGAGAACCATGTCCTCAACACAAACCTTCAGACCCTCTCCAACCAAAGCTCTAATTAAGATCAAGTTCTTCTTCAAGGAAGGAACATATCTCATACTATATAACTCCCTAACTGTCTCGTCAAACATCTTGATGAGAATTCTTCATATCCCAAGGATCTGGCATGCACGGTTTTCTCCCATATACACCACACCACTATCCAGCTTCTCAAAACTGGAGAGCCATTACCTTCTGGGGCACACATGATAGGTCGCACCACTATCCAACATCCACTCGGATTCCTCCGAATAGCTACCTGTAGGACTGATAGAAAGTGAATAAATAGAAGTATCAGAAATATTATCATCCGATATAACGATGTTTGCTTCTGATGATGGTTACTTTCCTTTTCCCTTCTACTTATTCTTCATCCATTCATCGAGCTTTGGACAATCTTTCTTCTAATGACCAGTCTCCTTGCACTAAGTACACTGATCTTTTCCAATGACCAGTCTCCTTGCACCAAGTACTCTAGACCGTGACTTCCAATTCTTTCGGTTTAGATTCTTCCCTCTTGCGACCAACTCCTCCGCTACTGTCTCAATTAAAGTTTCATTATCCTTCTTTCGAAGCTAATAATTCACAAGTGCAGCGGTGACCTCACTATACGAAAGAGATGTCTTTCCATTAATAAGAGTAAGGACAAAAGTCTCATATTCCTCGTCAGGCAAGGAACTCACCAACAACAATGTTTTGTCCTCATCTTCAATCATAACATCTACATTCGTCAAATCAGCAAGAAGTTTCGTGTAGTGGTTCATGTGATCACCAATAGAGGTTCTTTTCTTCAATTGGAAGCGATAAAGCCTTTTTTTTCCAAATACAAGTGATTCTTTACACTCTTGGTCAAATACTTGCTCTCAAGGATCTCCCAAATTTTTTAGCTAAAGTCTCATTGATCACATCATACTTTAAATCTTGAGTCAAATAAGACATAATCACATCACATGTTGTTTGATTCATCTTCTTCTAAACCTTCTCATCAATATCATCTAGCTTGCCATCCAATTCTAAAATATCTTCCAAATTTTGCGTGTTCAGCGCATCCAAGACTTCACATCACCAAAGTCTAAAATTGTTAGTGCCATTAAACTTCTCCACGTTAATTTTCATAGAGTGGATATTCAAACTTTGGACGATCTTCACACCTGAAGTACCCTCCACAACTCCTTTTTTCCCGACCATAAATCCTCAAAGAACCAACAACCAAAGTGGAATAAACGAAGAATAGATCCAAAAACTAAAAAAGATAGAGTCTTTACCAAAAGATCCTACCTTTAACTCCAAATGAAGCCTTAGCCAAACTTCCAAAGTGATCTACTCCTCCAAATAGCCCAAGCATAGCCCGAGCTCTGATACCACTTATTGTGCGCGGTGAAACAAACACAAACGCCGAGAGAGAAGACAACTCAAGCCAAATAATAATGACACAAACTCAAACACAAAAGGTTTAACATGGTTCAGCAGATTGCCTACATCTACGGGGCAAGAAGGAATGAGTTTCCACTATAGAGAAAGAGAGTACAAAGTAGAGATTACAAGATCACTCAACTAACCTCTCAAATAAATCTCTCAAATCTCTCAAACTAAACCCTCAAACAAATTGCTTAGAAATATCTCTTTTTTCTATGCTCAAAATCACCTTCAAGCTACCCAATCAATCGATCGAAAACCCTAAAAAACGTGGTTGCTATTTATATCAAATAGCAAACCCAATCAGTACAGGAAACCAAGCCTAGGCCCAAAACCGCATCGCGGTCGACCACCGCGCCAGTCGTGATCCACCATAGCAAACGACAGAGAACAAAAAAACCACTACAGGGTCTCGCTGTCGACCGTTGCACCATTCGCAATCGACCGCAAAAAGTCCAGAAACTTTTTTGTGTTCGTGCACGTCCGCGGTTGACCGTAGCTCCACACACGATCGACCTTGCAGCATCTAAAACGTTTTCTGCTTCAATTTTCCTGAGCTTCGTCGCCTTCACCGCCAATTCTACACTTCCATTATTTGCTAGGCTTCTCAATCAAAGTATGAGAGGTTTTGATCAATATTTCAAATATTTTTTATTTGATTATACCGATGTTAGAAAAGAAATCAGATTCAATTATAGCGATAATAGAGAGATATTTGTGGAATTAGCTTAGGGCATGATTATTAAGTGGCACGTCTATGGATTTTGAGGGATGGCTGAGGATGCAAGCAGAGGTAATTCTCTAAATTATTGAATCCCTTTCAAATTTTTATGTATACTTTAGTCTGTCACTTATCATATTTCTGACACACTTGTTAGCTATATAGCATGCATATATGAACTTGATGCTTGCATAATCTAGACTTTACTGTTCAACTATTCAAAGATGAGTTAGTTTTGTTTTTTAATGTTTCTTCATGCAGACCAGGTTGTTATTCTCTTGCTAAATGATATCAATTAGTTATTAGCTTGAGAATTGCCTTAATGAGCAATTCATTCTGCCTTTTTTCTATAATTAAGTTTGAAACTGAATCGACTATTAAACTTCATGCATGCTACAACTATATTCTTCTTTACATGTTCTTGCGGTTTAAAGTTTTGAATAATACACTTGTAGTTTGAAAACATTAACTTTTTAAGGTATAGTATCTATATTTTATTATGTGAAGTTCATTCTTTTTCCTTATGAGAAGTTACTTTGAGGAAGTGCTTACTAGTTTATCATCAACCAAATCTATTTATTTAATCTTCATGCATGCATCGGCTTTATTCTTTCTGACATGGTCATATGGTTTGAAGTTGTGCAATTAATTTGTAGTTTGGCACCATGATATGTTAACTTCTCCTTTACTAAAAAAATTTAAGATATGTATAGTATATGATGCAAAGTGCAACTTTCATGTAGGCTTCATCTTGGATAATCAAGAATGAGAGTATGATGATCTCGTAGAGAGTTTCAACTGGTGGCAGAGATTCTCGAGAAGGAGATGCAGAGGTGTCATGCAATTGTACTTATTTTTTCTAATGATTTATAAATTTTATTATTGTACTGATTTTTTTATTTTGATGTTGGCGAACATTAAATTGTATGCTATCTTTTTCTAATTGTTAGGAGAATTACACTAATACTTGTACTTTAGATGTTTGTGACATTCAACAATATACTCATTTTGCACAATTTTACAATTTGTATTATTGTTGAGGAGAATTGTATTGGTGTTTCTAATTAGATGCTGTTGATATTCAAGTGGATTAGTATGATCGTATAGGAGCAAATATTATTTATTATATTTTTAAAAATAATTACTACATCCTAGAAAAAAATTTCGTTTAGGATGTTCATCCTAGACGGAAATTCTGTTTAGGATGCTAAAACACATCCCAGACGGATTTTCAGCCTATGATGAATAGTCTAGGTGCAATTTCGTCTAGGATTATCCTAGACAGTTGTCATATCCGTCTAGAAATATTCTCAACGGTATTTTATTCCGTCTAAGAAACATTTTCGCCTAGGATGATTTTTTAGACGAAATTCCGTCTAGAATGATGCATCCTCGACGAAAACTTACTAGACTAACATCCTAGATAGAAATCCGTCTAGGATGATCAACTTAGACAAAAATCTAGCTATACTAGTTGGAAAATTCAGTCTATGATGCTTTGTTTTTTACCAGTGACAAATATATAAACAATACATGGGCTTGAGTGGGCCAATAGCGGGCTTGTACTAACACAAAGATATATACATTATCTTAACTGGTATAAATTAGAAGATTTGATATGATGTAATATACTTTAAGGCCCCGTTTGGCAAAGGGTTAAGGAAGAGGGATTAAGAAGAAGGGTTAACTTAGTTAATCCATCGTAAAGGGTTAAAAATATTCTTATTCCGTTTGGATACAATAGTTAAGACAAGGGGTTAAGTCTTTTGTGTTTGGCAAATGAAGATGGGTTAAGGAGATTAATCTCATTATTTTTTTAAAAAATACCATTTTCGCCCTTATTGAAGATTTATAAAAAATTACCTCATCAAAAACGAAAAAATTAGTGAATCCCTTACCCGTTCTCAATGCTTTCCAAGCCAGAATCCCTCACAACCTTCATCATTTGCTTCTCGCAAGATGCACTAGTCTCAAGAAACTGCTTCTGATCATCAGACAAATCTGTCATCTCCAGCAATGAGTTAGTGAATCTAATACCACTGAGCGGGTTTTTGATCTCTTGACAAATGTAAGCGAGCTCTTTCATTCTTGCAAAACATTACTTTTCTTGCTGCCTCTGGATTTCAAGAGCCTGCTGCAGTTCAGAACTAGCTATTTGTAGGAAACAAAATGCTCCAATTATATGTCCATCAATTTTAGTCCTTGCATTTGCCGTCAATAATGCCTATACAAATTTGCCATTCTTATCAAAGAATGCAAATGGATACTTGTCTATCTCCCGACCCTCGATTGCATTGTGTATTCCACTCTGAGCAACATGTGTTCTCATCCGAAGCAAATATTGGGGGGAATCAAAGGGTTGGGACTGTGTAGAATGCAACTAAGTTTTCTTTTTTAAAACATAATGAAAGAGGTCTTAGAAGCACAATACCTCTTAAGGCTTAGCTCAGAAGCTTTTCAACAACATCTCTAGACTCCCCAAAGACGAGATCTTGAACTAATGCTTTGCCAATGGCTTCATCAACAGACAATCCAGTTAGCTCAGCAACTTTAGCATTCCACCCATTTATTTTCCCATCGGAATCAACAACAAAGATCGGTATTGTGGCTGTCTCAATCAACCTCACCATCTCCCTTGCAACTGAGCTTAACTCATCGATCCCTTCCAACCCCAACTCTCCAAGCTGCCCACCGATAATAGCCTTGGAATTGCTTGTGCCCTCCACTGCATCCCTGAAAGAATCTCTCAAAATAAGCTGCAGTGAATGTATAGCATCCATTTCCGCATTCTCCCATGGCAAGCTCCTGCTCTTGACAGCCACCTCAAGGAAAGCCTTGAAGGATGAACGAGGGATGGCGTAGAAGGGCTTGCCGGAGTGCTTGGAGTGGATCTAGATGGGGTTTAGGAGGGTGATCTCACGCGCGGTGGCAGCACGCTCGAGGAGGGCGGCGGAGGATGGGGTGAAGAGGGAGCAGACGTCGGTGCCGAGGGTGAGAGGGTCGGATCTCTTGTCGTCGTCGAGGACGAGGACGGATTGGGGGACAAGGTCGAGGAGGTCGGGGGAGTTCTCAGAGAAGGCGAGGAGGGGGAGGGAGGAGTCGTCGATGGTGAGGGTGCAGCTGAAGGGCTGGATGTGGCCACCGCACTGGATGCGGGGAGGTAGGCGGTGATCTGGTGCTCGTCGGCGGCGGTGGCGGAGGAGGATGGGCGTGGAGGGAGTGGCAGTAGTCGAAGGACTTGCCGGAGGACTGCTTCTACTCGAACGCGGCGTGGAGGTAGCCAAATTTCCGCTGCCGAGATCTAGAAAAAATTCCCTCGCCTACCCTTGTGTGAGAAGGCGGAACAAGTCTTGTTCTGCCAATCCAAGAGGAATTGTTAACCCATCAATTCACGGGATAAAGGAGTTTTATCCCTCACGTGCGGGTTAGTTAATCATCTGGTTTTTTTTCTGTTTGGCAGGATAATGAAGGGTTAAACCCCCTTAACCCTTCATTTAACCCCTTGCCAAACACAGCCTAAGAGATTATACTTTCTTCAATAATTCGGAGTAGGAAAACTACACAACGTGTCCGGCAAATAATCTTTTTTTTTCAATTTAAAGTACAAACATGATTCTCAACTATCTTCAAAATCCCAAAATCTTGAATGTCACTAATAGAAGAGTGGTGTTAGGGGCACACCACCAACCACACTCCCTTTTCCTATCGCTACAGTAAACCGGGCCCCACATAAAAATTTAAAATTTTTAAAATCCCATGTGAGGCCCGGTTTACTGTAGCGATGGGAGAGGGGGGTGTGGTTGGTGGTGTGTTAGGGTGTGTGCCCCTAACATTATTTCTAATAGAATTTCATAGAGCGCCCATGCCAATGACGTCATCGTTCTAATTGGGAAAGTACTCTTGATCTACCGTAGCAAACCTACAAACTTGGGAATAAAGGGAGAAGTTCGAGGATATACAGTGTGTAAATTCTATAAGCACGAGTGAAGTGTAATTATCTATTTTATCATGAATTCCAAAAAATAAAATAAAATATAAATCCCTATGGCAGTATAGATTTGTGGCTATGGAAATACAAATATCCATTATTGTTCGAATATAGGTTCATAAATTCCCTGCAATAGCGACTAGACTTGATAGCGTACCTAGACTTGATATTAATGCTCGAACATAAAAAATAAAAATAAAAAATCCCTGCAATAGCGACTAGCTGGCTAGAGAAGCGACACCCGTCTTGCTTACTCAAGAACAACGTGATACTACAACGTGCCAGCACGTGAACAATGACAAAACTGCCCATGCTTTTTTGTGAAGGTTGATCACGATGGTAAGGGTATTTTAGACATTTTTGCCTTGTCACGTCGTGTATCTAGTTACTACCCCGTGAGCGTGTTCCGCAAGCTCCGGCAATTTTTCTCGTTGAAGAGTTCGGTCAGGCGCGGAATGAGGCGCAGGACGAGACCCGGCGTCTGCGCATCCTGTCACTCTCGTTCTAAAATTCTGAGAAAATAAAATAAATTTAAATGAGTAGTATTAATTACATAATATATCCTGTTGTAGAATGGATTCCTCAGTACTGGGAGATCCGACTAGACAGATGATGTATTAATTTTCAAGGAAGATTCTTATGATTTAACAATCATTTTTCATTTGGCTAGATGGTAGTGAAATATCCTATTGTGTTATTATGTTTACACTTAGGGTCTGTTCGGTTGTTTTCCGGGAAAAAAAAAGAAATCAGCAATGTATCACAAAAACTATTTCTCAACATTTCAATGTGGTTTCTCAGATTTGAAGTATTTTGTTTGTTTCACGTGGAAATCAAGGGATTGAAATCAAAGTTCACATTTATTATGTTTGTTACAACACTATGTAATAAAGAAATGTATTGTCCTTTTTCACATTTCTTACATTTCACCTGTTCGTAGTGCACAACCCCAAATATGAGGAAACCATTATTGCTGTTCAATCGGTGAGCTTACCTCCCCAAAAAGCTGAGGGACCAGCCAACGGTAAAATTTTAGCAACGGTCAAAAAACAACAACAAAACAGTGCACAGAGGCTCATTCGTCAACGTTAATATTTTGCCAACGGAAATATTTTACCCCACCCCTACACTTATATAGTTGGGATATGAGGAATTACTAATAGCAAATCAATCCTCCTCAACATATTTTCTCTCATAAAATTGCAAAAAAACTGGGCAAATACTTGAGCATAGAGGCAATTAAAGCCGCGACATGGAAACAAGCCAAATCTCTCATGAGTTAGCTGCAGAGGTAACTTGCTACTGTAAAATACCGACGCCACTAAAGCTTTGCAAAACAGGAGTAAACAAGGGTTAATATTTTTAGGGCTGCGCCAACTATCCAAATAGGCAATGTCGGTTTTTTAGGTGGGCAGAAGAGCATCATGATAACAAAAAGCGTAAGGTAAATTTTGAATGTGCCTCTCCTCAATCAGTTTCCCAAAATAAAGATGTGGAAACAAAGCACTTGCGAAGATAATTGAAGCTTGCAAACCAACAAGTTGATTACTTGAAGAAATGTATTGTTGTTTTAGGAATATTTAGTATTTTCCTTGTTGTCATAAACATAGTAATCTACTCTTTGAAAATGTAATGCATAAATCTCCATAGAATGCAGGAACTCATGTGTAAAGTCTGAGTTCAAATACACAACTGAACAGCTTGAGATGAAAATGTTGATGCAAATCCCTCCATGCATATAGGTAACAAAAATATAAGTAAACCAATAACCCCAATTGCAATTGTTATATGCCAAAAACTCACAATGTCATAACAGGTAAGAAACAAGAACTAGGTATCTGAATTCAGACATGATAGCAATGAAAGCATGACAAACAAAGTTATATATTTCAAAGTGTTACTAATCCAATTCTACACCTTTATATTAAAAATGGTAAGGCATTATCCAATGGTGAGAATGATAAATAAAGTTTGACAAACTGTGCTCAGATATATGTCTACATTATCATGTATCCCACACCAGTAAACAATTGCATCACAATGTTGACTGTATTCCTATACATGTTACTCCTTAGCTCATTAGGTAAATGTTGGGATTGCCTCGCCAAAACATTGCATGTACTATCTACTGGTGAAGAATATCAGGAAAAAGACAGTCATCATTGCACAAGTAATTCATGCATATACAAACTGCCTAAAAAACAGTGCTCAGGCTCTTCATCAACAAACAGTTATGCAAGTACAATATAGCTATAATAACTAAAGGCTGCAATAAATGTTAAATGCCTGTGGCCAACAAGAACATGCCTCGCCTTGACATTGTGAAGTTACGTGTGATTGCATATAAAATTTGCATGACCTCATCATAGCACCATGCAAGTAAAATGCAGATAGTGACAGCTTGTCATACTAGCTTGTGTTAGTGATGAATGGGACACCTTCATATAATTGCATTAAACCAACGTTCACATGAAATTAGGCAAAAAAGCAATGTCACTTGAAGTAAAAATTGAGAAAACTACAACGTAAGCAGCACTCATCATCATACATACGGTTACATCATAAATCACAAACGTAGCTACAGAGCAACGTATCCAAAAAATATACAGGCATACCCACCACCTAGTAGTTCTTACAAAATAACAACATCATTGTTAGGCCAAAATTTGTAAAATATATATGTCCCAACCATCTCCAGAATGACCCTGTAAATAACAATAGGTAAAGAAAAGAGCGAGGATTATTTCTGATAGCTTGCACGACCGTTTAAGCACCAGATCAAACTAAGAACCTGAATTGTCAAACTAGCTCCCCCCATCTTGCATTTTCTTAAAATTTTCCAACAAAGCTCTCTGGCCGAAGTCACTCTTACCTATAAAATGTCTGGCCTTGGATTCATCCTCAAAAATGTGATCATAAAAAAGCTCAAGGAATTCTATTGTGTAAGTATCCTTGTGCTTGAAGATAGCTTTAGATAATTTCTCTATCCAGTGCAGATTAATAAGATTTAGAGAATGAGAAAAATGTTTAACTTCCTCAACCATTTGTTGCATGATCTCTTGCTCGTATGGGGCCTTCCTCCCCCTCCCTTTAGCCGAAGGGATTTTCTTCTGTTTGTCCTTGCTGGTTGACCTGATATTGTTGTTTTCAGATTGATTATCTTCATCTACTAAGTTGACTGAGTGAGGGGACTTTTGGGTCATAGGAATGCTAACATCCTCATCGTCATCACCTACAAGGTTAATCGGCTCCTGAGCCCCAAATTTTTCCATTGATGCCTTAGCAAAGTTACCTCTTGCTTGATCATCCCCACAAATGATTGCTAGGTTCTCATAGTGCTTCAGAGGCTTATTAATATAATCTTTAAGCTTGCTCTTATTTTTATCTTGCACGCATCAATATACATCATTTGACCAATGTGTAGGAGAAAGAATCCAAAGCCAAAAATTATTTTTGGATAGCATTTACCTCATTCCACGTATCAAAACTCTCAGGATCCAACATGATCGTTTGAGTTTCTTCATCCTAACCCGCACCACTAATGTTACGAGCAGCCTGCATGTCTTGAAACCAAGAACGGATTGTTTTCATATAGTTTACAACACTTTTCGTTTGAAAGGAAGTATCAAACTGCTTGTTCACTTCAGCGGCTGCCATTGCAAATGCATGTTGCTTAAAGTTTTTGTCTGGCTTAAGACCAGACTTGGCCAAATTTGCGAGGAAGGGTATGAGCACGTCATCATGTGCAGAGGTTCACCATCTGGTTGGGCCAACTTTTGCAGCTTCAAGCTCAAGTGGGAATTTTCTTTTCTTATGGGCAAGGGATTTGCCTTTTCTTGGTGAACAAGCAGAAGTTGCTACTGCTTCATCCCTGGCAATTCTTTTGTTGTTTCCTGAATCAGAAGTAGTCCCTGTAATACTAGCTGGAGAATGAATTTGTCCAGATGAATTGGAGCCTTGAAAAGTTTGTGGCAAAGGTGGTGGACTACTGAGCATGTGCATGTAAGATGAAATGGGGTGATGCATAGGGAAAAAGTTACCATCGTAGTGAGGCACATTTGGAAAACCTGACGGTGATTACACAAAGGGTGAGGATGACTAGAACATAGGATTGACATTGTGGGGAAAGCCAATGCTTGCAGGGAACACATGAGATGTGGGTGGGGCCATTGAATTTGGGGAGTGAGTGAAAGTCACCTCTTTGCCCAAATTATTCTGTTCGGAGGATGATTTTTCACCCATTTCCTATATTTCAACAAATTCAGTTGTAAAAAAGTCATATGTGAGTCATAAAAGTAATGACAAAGTGGAAACTGTCCAATGATTGCAACAGATCAGATAACAACATCAGACAATTACTGATCTCATATGTAATAGATGACATTACAAGCATGTAGCAAGAAAGCTAACATATAATATATTACCCATTTCATTACTGACCACAAATGGCATAGCAAGCAAATAATAGTTGTAATCTTGCCTAAAAAAATGTTAGTGGGATAAGAATAATGTAATTTGTTGCCCCAAAATGATAAATAACAAACATATGACTACCCTGCAAATGATAGAACAGCAATAGAAACTAAGTGAATCATAAATAGATAAAGTCGCACAACAGTATTATAGTCTGCAAGATTTCTCATTAATAAGTTACACGACCAACTAACATAAAATACTTATAAAAACCTCAGGACTACCGTAGCAAATCACAAGGCAGACTCGTGAGTGTCACCATGCCGATATTTACTACAATAATCAATCTACATGTCCAATGCGATTTGATCTCTACGAGACCTCCACTCATCCTTTGAGGCGTTTTGTTCTCTTACTGTTTGGGACTGCGTGAAATCCATAACGTTGGTTTCTTCATTAATTTCCTCTTTGACGTCCTCCTCTTCAATGTCAATGGTCTCATTGAGCAATTCATCCTCGGGATTGACTGTTGCAATGTAGTTATGGAGAACCGTGCATGCCAGAACGATGTCAACTTGTGTGGGGAAAGGGTAGTGGGGTTTTGTAGTGAGAATCTTGAAACGATTCTTCAATATACCAAAGGTAGCTTCAATCTTTGACCTCAAAGATGAATGTCTAAGATTGAATAGCTCCTTCCTATTTTGAGGTGTTCTTCCCGTAAATTCCTTTAGATGATAACGAACACCACGATATGGGAATATGAAACCCGGCTGGGTTGTGTAGCCCACATCACATAAGTAATATTTTCCTACATATTACATAGTATTTTAATAAGATTTGTATAATGTAATAATTAGTGAGGAATCACAATTTGAGTTAACAAGAATTTTACCAGTGTACACCCGTAAGCCATATGGTTGTGGTCTAGACAGTGCTTCTTGAAGGATTCTATAGTCGTTAGCCAACCCCTCCCACCCAGCTAAAACATAAGTGAACAGTTTGTTTGGTGTACAAGCCACAAGAATATTTTGTGTGACATCTTTGCGCCCTCTGAAACGCGAAACAAGTGTAGCAGGTAGCATAGCATCCACGTGTGTCCCATCTATCATACCTACGCAATCCTATGGAGTACAAATTACTATGTTAAAGTATTTTATGATTTGTTTAGAGAATTGTTTTGGAAAAATGGTAGAGTGGATGATATACCTTGAAAAATAGATAAAATGATGGGTTGCTTAGGATCTCTTGAGGTACTTCATTCGGTGCTTGTTTCATAAATCGGCCTTGTATGCATGAAATAGCTTGCAATACTCTATTGAAGTAGTTACTGATTGTATCCCCTAATCTTATGAATTGTGTTCTCATCATACGATTTTTGGATTTATGTCCCAAAATATTCAAAGTTATGGCAAGTTGCTCCTCTACTGTTATATGCCTTGAGTCCTTTAAGAGTTGTTGTTTCCTCATTAACGTTGCTAGTTTCATAAATGCACCCGGGCGTATTCTAACAAAGTTTTGACAGCTATCACTATAACCGTGATATATATGACTCATCAAATCAGCCCTAGTCTTTTCCCTCCTTAATTTCTCATCACTTGGTCCAGACCGTATTGATCTACGGCGACATTTAATTCTCCTCAAAAATGTGAAAATTATTATCATGACTGAAAATGCAGCCCCAACACACATTCTTTTAACAACCTCTTCATCATCATAATCACCATCCATCTACAATATTTAGTTATCAGTTAAAATATGTAAATAAAAATCAAAACACAAACTTTTCACTATCATTCTCATTATATTTGTTGTAGGGCTGTGGACTTTTAAATAACCAGTCAAGATTACACAAGTGAATAACTTTTGTGATTTAAACAAAATTAGAGAGAGAAACAAGTGATTAACCATCTTTTGAGAACATATTTCTACCAAAGAAACCATCTTTTGAATAACTGATTATCAGATCTGTTCAATGTCACTCTTACACAACAAATAATTTTATTAAGCACCCGTGAATAACTTGGTATTACGCATCAGTTTTGGTAATGATGCAACACATTAATTAAAGACATGATCAGAAGTTGGCTCCTTATCTCAAACTGAAGACTAAGAATAATGACAACAGTTTAATGAAAGACTTGAAAAATTCACAATTAATTAAAATTATCTTATTTAATAGAAGCTTTCAGATATTGGAAATAGACATGCTCAGGTTATGGTTAGGATATAAGATCAGAAAAATTCGATTAATAGTTCCTTTGATATGCTTAAAAAGCTGATCTAAAACTGGAGCTTAAGGAAGTGCGGGAATTAGAGATAAAAGATGACTAGTAAAAGAATAAATCTCTTAAAAGATGCAGTTGCAATGAACGAAAAAAACCCATAAATCACAAGGTTAATTTTAGAGGATAAACTCTTAAAATTTGATGCATGTTACTAATTTATAGCAAATTTGCTCTTTGATGAAGGGATACCTAAAGAAAAAATTGGATCGAACCTCAAGCGGTTGAAGTTGATAGAATCCCCGTTCAAGGACTAAATCTGCCAGATCAGGTGTAGATCTGACTACATCACTCAAGTGGAAGAAGATAAGAAGTAGAAATCACCCAATAAACCCACGGTTGCTGCTAGATCTGGCTAAGATAACACAAATAGCCCATGAATGGTCGTTGAGGGCTTATTTCCTAGTTTTCTCAAAGAGCAATGGAGAAAAAATTAGAGACAAAGTATTGAAGACGGCAAGAGATGGAGCAATGGGGAAGAATGAAGAGAACGAAGAGGCGGTGAAGGGAACCCTAAGCATTTCCCAGTTTTCTCTCCACCCCACCCCCCGCCTCGAAAAACACCCGTTCGATTATTTAAATGGGCGTAGTGGAGATTTTAGCTGTTTTCACGCCAAAAGCTGCTAAAAACACGATTTCCCAAAGTCCGACGTGGAACCTAATTTCAAGGCCCCATTTCTCTAAATCAGCTTGTGTAACAAACAAGTGAAATGGAAATCATCCCTATGTGGCAGCCTAATTTGTTTTCAATTCCCTGTTTTCCATGTTTTTTGGGGCAAACGAACAGACCCTTAGGGGGTGTTTAGTTCAATTTCTACAAATTATAGGAAATATTTTTCACTCAAAATATGATTTTCTTGTATTTCTTAAAAAAATTAGGGAAAAATATGTCCAGGCCCCAAAAATGGAAACTTCGTGTGACTTGCCCCCTTGTACTTTGCCCCATGTGTATAAACCCCAAATACGCATAGTATTTGTGACGAGGCCCCGAAGTGTCTTTTTTAGAAAAAACCCAGCGGAAGTTACGGTCTTGCCCCTCTGATGGGACTGAGCGCGATTAATGCGCCCCATTCCTTTTCAGGTACACTCCCTCTCTTTCTCTCTCTTCCACCTTGGAGCCTCAAAAACTCTTCATCTTCCTAATTGCTCTACAGATTTCAACAGTTCTAGGGTTTTCACCGGAAATATGTCGTCCAGCTCGTCCAGGGAAGGATCCAGTAACGACTATGAGGTCGTTCGTCGAGCCGAGTCGAAGGGCAAAGACGGTTCATCGGCGGTTGGCAGCACGGAGGAAGCTACGCAAACCCTAATCGAAATGCAAAAGGAGGCAATACAATGTCGAGCCCAGAAAAGGAGGAGAACATCAATGGCTGGTCGTACGAACAAACCCCCCTCAAAAAAACAGTAAGTGTTATGTTATTCAGTATTCGGCAACGAAAATGGCTAGATTTTACCCCAATATTGTTAGTTCTAGTTTGCGACCAATGTTAGTTCTAGTTGGAGTCCAATGTTAGTTCTAATTTGAGTCTAATGTTAGTTCTAAATTTGAGACCAATGTTAGTTCTAGTTTGTGTCCAATGTTAGTTCTATTGAACATACGCGTTAGCTCTATTTTGTTCCCGTTAGTGTTAGGTCTAATATGAGTTCATAGGTCTTATTGAACTTACAAATTCGAAATCCATTTGCAGGAAAAAATTTGCTCTAACAGGTACATGAGGAGAATCCCTAAGGTTAACCGCCAATATAGGTGCCAATTGGGAATTCATGAAGCGTATTGCCCGGAAGATTCGTCAGTGGCATAGGGATGCATATTGCGGTTCTATATTTCAGCACTATATATTATTTAGGGCTCCTACGCCTGATCGGCCCACACTTGAGCTGTTGCTGAGCTTTTTTGACAGAGATAATAACACATTTTCTATACCTGATTTAAAAAGTGGATGTATGAAAAATGTTAGTTTTGGTTTGCAATGGGTCCATAACCATACTCATTTCCCAATTTATGGGGAAGTTATAAGTAACAATTGGGACTCAGGAAGCAGAATATGGGTGGAATACTTCGCTAATCTTTTCATTTCTGAAGAGGGTAAGAAGTTAAAAAAAGCAGAAACCACCCAACGTAAACACCTTGAAGGGCTACTGGAATGGCTAGTTGAATCTACAACAAAGCGGGATATCCAGGATTTTGTTTTGTTACAAATCCTGTACCAATGCTCTATGATATGGAGTCCCAGAGCCGGGGAAGGTATCCCTAGACACTTACTTAGGTACATGGATAGCATTGAGAGGGTCAATTCTGTTGTATGGGTCAAGTTCTTTTATGATGAAATTATCAGGGGCATTGGAGTTGCTTTGGAGGGAAAGAAGAAGCAAATTAAGGGTCACATATGTCCCAGATTGCATGACACTATTGTGTGTAAGTTCCATATTATACTTATCTTGGTTCATTCTAGTTCGTACCTATGCCTTGTTAGTTCTAACTTATTCTATGTTAGTTCTGATGTATACCATGTTAGTTCTATTCTGTACCATGTTAGTTCTGTTGCATATTTTGTTAGTTCCAATTTATATCGTGTGAGTTCTAATTTGAACGTGTTAGTTTTAAGATATACCATGTTAGTTTTATCTGCACCCATGTTAGTTCTATCATAGGGCATGTTAGTTCTGTTACATATTTTGTTAGTTCTAATTTGTATCGTGTGAGTTCTAATCTGCACGTGTTAGTTTTAAGATATACCATATTAGTTCTATCTGCACCCATGTTAGTTCTATCATAGGGCATGTTAGTTCTACCTGGGATCATGGGGTTCTAACATAGTTTATGTTTGTTCTAATTTATGTCTTTGGTTTGGTCTAGTCTAGTATTAATTGTTAATGCTAAATATATTTGCTACAGCTTTGGTACTACGAGATGACTGGCATAAAGAAATATGCCCTCGTAGACACCTCCAGACCTCCAATGACAAATTGGGCACCAGAGGAGGCGAAAGTCCCATCTATAAGGATGGGGACAATTACGACAAAGGCTAAGTCAGCGTCAATATCTTTTGTCCATAGGCCTATTGCGGAGGTTGCTTCTCCAGGTCATGTTCATGCACTTCCCGCTTCACAGAGGGGTGAAGTTCCCGCTGCATAGAGGGGTGAAGTTCCCGCTGTACAGAGGGGTGAAGATATTCATCAAAAGTGTCAGGCAAAGAGGAAGGCTATCCAGGAAGAAACTACTAAGAACTTCTCAATAGGCTACGTAAGTATCCTGTTATGTTAAGTCGTACTCATTTCACACTAACTGCAAACAATATCCTAATTATGTGTAATCCTACTTAAAATTATAATCTCGTGTCAATAACAGATCATGGCAAAGCATATTGATGTTGCTTTTGACGATAAAGAGGAGATCAATGTTCTTCCCATTAAGTAGCAACTCACATTTTGGAGAAATTCTGCTAAATTTCTCAAGCGACTACTTGTTGCTACAAAGCAGACCAAGAGTAAATATTATAAAGAATTCATGATTGAGATCAACAGGCTAAACAGGATAATTAAAAATTTTGGAAGACATGATGAGGTTATAGACCCGGTAGTGCTTAAGGTAAATATCAAACAGAAAATTGCAAATGAAATTAGGAAGAAGCGAAGGGAAGCTCAAGAGGAACAGAAATCCAAAATAAGCAGTTCATATAAGGAAGAGCCTACCATGCAAGAACATGTACATAAGATTGTTGAAGAGGATGTGAAGCTTCCTGCTGATGATGAGGCAATAGAAGAGGAGCTTGTTACTTCTCCAGGGGAGGGGGTATATAATAAGGTTGACCCGACTGTAGATAGTAAGACTGAGGATAGTGTAGGTAAGGAAGAGGAGCATATTGAACATGAAAATTTTATTATAGATAACAAAGGTTTTGATGAGGATCCTGTTGATGGTATAGATAAGGAGGAGGATATTGTAGATAAGGAGGAGGAGAATGCAGATAAGTTGGAGGAGCATGTTGATAGAGAAGGGGAGAATGTAGCTAGTACGGTTGACGCGAATGTAGATAGTAAGGCTGAGGATAATGTATATATGGAGGAGGAACATGTGGATAGGGAAGAGGATCTTGTGAATATTAAACATGATGTGGACAAACTTGTAGAAGTTTTAACGAGCAATGTGGAAGCAAAAGGTAGACCACAGCCAAAAAAGGTAAGCATGAGATCTAAATGGAAGAGGACCCCATATACTGAAGGCAAAAGAAAGAAAAAGAAAAAAATTACACTAGATATACTTGAAAGTCTTGAACCAAAAGTAAAACTAGTTGACAAAGTAACTCATTTTTACCCCGGTAATCAAATCCCCACTTGGGATGCGTTGAGTTTGAAGTCAATGACAGATGAAGAGGTAGCTCTATTGGGAGAGCTGAATAAAGACCTTTCAGACTCTACATTGTTTAACTTATGCATAATAGATAGCACAGGTGCTTTTGTACATAATTTAAAGATACCATCTCCAGTAGCAGACAAACTCGACAAAGCTCAAATTGAGAGCCTAACCAAATTTTGTTCTCAGAAGATTCACAGGTAAGTTTCAGTTGACTATTTATATGCTAACTCTCTACATATTAGTTCTAATTTATACCAGGAGATATAATGTTATAGTAACATCCAACAACAGTATTAACAGGGAAGAGTTGTTATATTTGCTTCGTGGTGGCCACCTTGACGACAAGGTTAGATTATACTTGCTTAATAATTGAAATTGTCTTGTTTAAGTTGAATTTTAATGTTTCATAACAATTACAGATAGAAGAAGCAATACTGGACACGCATAATCAAGAGGCATATGACAACGGATATGGAGTCGTATCAGTGTTCTTTCTTGTAAGAACATGCTATTCCTAATTTCACCGTGTTAGTTTTGATTAAAATGCATGTTAGATCTTGTGTTAGTGTCAATTTAGACCTACCATAAGTCACGTTAGTTCTAGTTAGCGTCAATTTAGACCTACCATAAGTCATGTTAGTTCTAATTTAAACGTTGTCAGTTCTAACTGATGGCGTGTTAGTTCTAATCTGCACCAAGTTAGTTCTGTTGCAGTTAATGTTAGTTCTAGTTTATTCCGTGTTAGTTCTAATCTACATAATGTTAGTTCTATTCTGTATCATGTTAGTTCTATTCTGTAGCGTGTTAGTTCTAATTGATATGGTGTTAGTTCTAATTTATATCATGTTAGTTCTGTCGCAGTTCATATTAGTTCTAGATTATGGCGTGTTAGTTCTAAACTGCACGGTGTTAGTTCTAATAAATACGGTGTTAGTTCTAGCCCTTCCAGCATTAGTTCTATATTATACCATGCCACAGAACTATTTTATACCACGTTAGTTTTAATTTATACTACGTTAGTTCTTTTTTATAACAAGTTAGTTCTATAGATTCATTACATGTTTTACGGTTATGACCTTCCATATGACATCGAGAACATTTTACTGGCCGCGTGTAAACAGTTCTGTTGTTGATACGCCTGGTTTTATTTCGCCCTTTTCTTTTTGTTGTAACTGGGGGTAGGATCTGTATCTCATCCCTTGGCACGATGCGCTTCTCAAAGTCAGGGATAGGGTAGAGGATTGGCTCGTAGCTTTTTTTAAAGGCTTCAACCATCATAAACCAGTCACAGAACTGGTAGACATCCCTTTTCATAAACATAATGGATGCGCATGCATGTTTGCAAGGGACACAGGTTACATCTCACCCACGGCAAGTGCATGTTTTATTGTCTAGATCCACTTGACAAGATCTATGGGATTGTACCTCAAATAATCCTGTGTGGGACTGACGAACCTCCAATGGACGGCCATTTTCCATGTTCTCTTTGAGAGCAAGTTCAGCTTTGGGGCAAAGAAATTGATTCCAGCTTTCAGCCATGACTCGTCGCTCATTCATGAGAACCATAATCTGTTTACGTATGTGCTCTACCAGTTGAAGTATCCATAGTAGCCTAGCCTCATGTATCCATTTGTTGAATGACTCTGCAACATTTGATGTAACGTGACCATATCTGAAACATAATAGGGAATTCGTCAAGTGGCTTATAATAGATAAGTAATGAAATAGCTTATAACTTACCTAACTCCAGGGAAAAACGCATTGGCCGTGTTTTCTGGAGCGTAGTTCATCACAATATTGTAAGCTCTTTCGTCAACCAGTCTAATGTCGTCCATATAATCATTCCATTCTTCTCTAGTATATTTATAACAGGCAGATTGCAATAGATTACCCAAGATCTGAGTATCTTTTGATTTGAATCCCAAATCCTTCAACTTTGTCCTGACGTTCTCAACTAGATGCAACACACATCGAGAGTGTATAGAATCTGGGAAAAATTCTCTAACTACTTCTCTGATCCCCTTATCCGCATCTGAAATTATCACTAGCTTGTGTGGAGAGTTGTATGGATCTGGCCTTTCATAGAGAATAGATCACAAATCTACAAAGAGTTGTGGTTACCATACACGAATTAGAGTTAACAAGGAAAGAGCTAGTACTATCATAACCTGCAATAGAACTAACATGGCTAGGGATAGAACTAACCTTGTAAGAACCACTTCCAGTTAACGTTATTTTCCTGATCGCATATACAATACGCCAATGAAAATATCCCCTGATTTCCATCATATGCTACGACGCTTAGGAGTATGCCTTTGAATCGATCTTTCAGAAAGGTACCATCCAAAATTAAGAGTGGTCTACATCCGTGTAAAAAACCATTTATGCAGGCGATGTAGCAGATAAATATCCTTGTAAACCTCCCCTAATATTGTTCAACATGAATATAGCTACCTGGGTTTGTCTTCTTGACCTCTTCTACATACCTAGAAAATCAAAGATTAAGCGTTACTACCAACATTGCAAAATTAGTAGAAATAGCGTCACATAAATGAAATTAGTTTGTCTATTGTTAGATATCATCTTCTATTTACCATCGTAATTGATCGTTGGACTCATGGGCATCACCATATAATTTCTCTTGTGCTATTTATTTACCCTACCAAATCTTACTATAATCGACCCTAATCCCATACGAGCTTAGAAACTCCTTTTGAACGTCAATAGGCCGTATATCCGGTCGTACCTTTAACGTGGGTTATAATTGGGTAGCAATGAATTGCCTAGAGGCTCTAAATTGACCTGCATTATTACCATGCTGCCCACAACTATGATTGTCCACAAACCTTTTGATTTCAAGTCTATTATCATTTTTCGGTGGAGAGGCAAATAACATCCACGGGCAATTTTTGGCTTTCTTAAACCGACAAAACACTCGAATACGCTTTGGTTCATTCTTCCCAAACTCGTATTCGAATTTTTTTGCCATGGAGTAGTATAGCAAGGCCAATCTTAACTCCTTCGCACTTTCAAATCGTTGTCCCTCACCGGTTAAACCTGTGTGCCACCAAGCAGAAATCCTCTATGATCTGTTAATCATGTCATCAATCGTCATGACATCATCTCCGGAAGGATTGTTATTAGGATTCTTATCTGGAACACTTATGGTCCACAACGCTGATGGGCCACAGTCTACATATTTTGAGTTCAAACTGCTAGAAGCACTACAAATATTAAGAACATAATTTATCATAAACTACACAAATAGTAGAAGTATCAACAGATAATACCAAAAGCTAAAAAGCAAAAACGATAACTGCTTGCAGTTACATTTAATTAGAACCAACAAGAACTAACAATAAAACCATTAGAGCTAACAGTGCATTGATTAGAACTGACATAATAGCTATTAGAACTAACAATATAACCATTAGGACTAACAAGACATAGACTAGAACTAACAATATAACAGTTAGGACTAACAATATAACAATTAGAGCTAACAATATAACTATTAGGACTAACAAGACATAAATCAGAACTAACAACCTTTGCAGCGCTTGCAGCGTATGGAACTAGAGTAGATCTAGCAATAAATCTAGTAGAACTAACAAAATATGGATTAGAACTGACAAAGAAACCATTAGAACTAACGTATGGAGCATAATAAAGAACTGCTTAACGATAAGATACGATCGAATTAGAACTGTTGTTCGGGACTAGGCAGATTACAACTAACATAAGATACAATCGAATTAGAACTAACAGAACCAAGATTACAACTAACATACAATCGAATTAGAACTGAAGTCCAGTTAAACCTAGCATAGACCTAACAAGAAGACGATTAGAACTAAAGTTAATTGATTTTACAGTTAACCTACATGTATTGTCGAACTTGCTCGTTTTCTTGTTTATTCGAAGAATCATCTCCTTCTTTAAAAGCTTGAATGTGAACCTCTTTCAGTCCAAGATTATGGCAATGCTCCACCATAGATGTCAGATCACCATCGTTCTCAATGGGAAATTTTAAGCTTCCAACTGTTTCATCTTCGTATGCCAAAATTAATGACTCATATGGAAGATCTAACCTCTCTGTCATATCAAACTTGAGATCTAAGATGGTGGTTGAAGATTTAATCTTCAAGAATACCACTTAATACCGTGAAGCGACAATGCAGATGATGTCCTTTTAAGCTATTTTAAAGGGATGGTAAGAGTAATGGAGAGAGTAATGGCGAGAATTTTGGTCTGAGGAGGAGTAATGAAGAACTAAATAGTTATTGCTCATGATGGAGTAAAAAAAAGGGGAAATTTTCCTCCATTTTTTCCATCATATCACATTAATGAGAAGTGACTTCTGTTGTTCGAGACTAGGCCTCGTCTGGGGAAGAAAGAGAATGATAGTTTCGGCTTTTTTCCAAAATACATTCTGCTTTTAGTATAATGCTGACGTGGGGCAAAGTACAAGGGGGCTAATCACACGAAGTTTCCACTTTTGGGGCCTAGACACATTTTTCCCAAAAAATTATATGAAAAGTTTTGAGAAGTAAAAAAAATATCAATTTTCTTATTTTTTTACTTTGCTTGTTTGGTTCAAAACAAGAAAAAAATGGTCCATAACATTATAGAAAATAGCAAGATTTCCTATAATTTATAGAAATTAAACCAAACACCTCCTAAATTTTTAGAAAAGTGTCAAACTTTATAGAAAAGTGTTAATATGGTGTCAGATTTCTGGGTGATTTTCATGCATTTTGAGAGGAATTTAATTTCTGTAAGTTTTGGTACTTTTTTGTACTTTACAAAAAACAATTCTATAATTTTTTAAACTAAACACGATTTATGAAAATCTACAGAAATTTTTTAATTACAGAATTACCATTGTCAGACATTTTGAGAAATTTTTTTATAAAATTGTGCAATCAAACACCCCCCTTAGGGGGTGTTAGGTTCAATTTCTATAAATTATAGAAAAATGAAAACACCCAAAATATAGATTTCTTTATATTTCTTTAAAAAATTATAGTAAAAATTTTGAGAAATCAAAAAGTACCAATTGTCTTATTTTTTGTAATTTGCTTGTTTAGTTTAAAACAAGAAAATGAGCCCATTACTTTACAGAAATAGCAAATTTTCTTTTTTTTGTTTGGTTACATATGTTAAATTTATAGAAAAGTGTCAACTACCATATTTATCACTTTATAATGCTTAGTTTCACATTCTCAAATCTTATAAAATCCTTCTATCCGCAACTATCCATGAACACAAAAATTTTTCAATTGAAAAATATGAGTAAGAGTGTTAGAGACCGTGGTGACTCGTCAAGTTCATCAAATCCAAAGGTATGTATTTTGGTTTAAAAAACTACAAATTCTATTAATATTTTCTCAATGACTAGAGTTTAGTTTTTCTTTTTCGTAATCACCATGCTCGAAAAATACCGCAGAAACCAACATATGAAGAATTATTTTATATACAGGTGAAGATCGAGAGCAAGATGAGATGTGTGATATAATGGAAGAAGCAGAAATAATGCTAACAGACAATGCTTTGAAAATTAGAGACCAAAACGGGTGGTAGAAGTGTCCCTATGTCATGCCCCGCTTCCCAAAATACCGGGGAATCGGGACGCGAGCAAGCCCGCGACGTATTAATTAGATTGAGAAGAAATATACACTATTATTTTTTTTCTTCTCAATCCAATACGCTAAGCGTCTAGAAATAAATACGATACGAAGTCACAGGTCCCCGATCACAATAGTAAGAATATAAAGACAACTCAGAATAAGGAATAGACATATCATCAACAGTGAATCATCCCAGACATAAATATAGGTAAAACATACCCTTATTACAAAATAGTCCAACTAGGAAATAAGAAATACATAGTTCATAAAGAAAATACTGTTAAAATACTAAATTCATCATCAACTAAAGAAAAGTACGGTAAAAGAGTTTTAATGTCCGACTACTACTACGGAAGAAAATCACTACGCTTCAGCTGGTTCTTCTACTCCTTCTGCAAGACACCCCTACTAAGAATCTTCTGTCTCCTGTACTATTCCGAACTGAGGCTGTCCATCTCCTAAATCTGACGTACACCCAGAAAATAGGAGTACGTCAGCGTGTATACACACGGCAAGATCCCCCAAGGTAGGAACAAATACAATAACGGTAATGATAATATATGCGTGGTCAATGCGATAACAGAAATATAAATAGAACATGAGATGATAGTAATAACGATAGAGGCATGCAACTGAGCTACTAATAATCAGAAGAATCCAGAAATCAACCAAGTAATAATATCATATAGGTAGCGATCAGAAATCATCCCAGCAACAAGGTCATACAATAGATGTAATTAATACTTAAAAATCTACAACTCAAGACGTAGTACGTCGAGCGAAATAATCCAAACAAGAAAACCCTCATGTATATACCATATGTCTCAAATTGTAGATAATTAAATATTAATCCTGATCTATGTATGAAAAGAAAACAACTAGCCATCCTATCATAACTCACTGGTCACTATCTCACACAGAACCAACGCTCATATCCTCTGGTAACTGACTAATCGCAAATCACAAATATCCCAACTCCTCAGACCCACCTCAGAGTGAAACGATCCACTGATGCGAGCCTGGAAAATACATAAACATCGGCATCTCACTGCTCCTCAGACCCACCCCAGAGTGAAACGATCCACTGGTGCGAGCTTGGTAAATAACCAACAACCACGATATACAATCACGATGTCACTGCTCCTCAGACCCACCCTAGAGTGAAACGATCCACTGGTGCGTAAATAATCAACATCCACGATGTCACCTGAACCAAGAATTTCCATCCCAACATTCATTGTTTTTCTAAGTCAACAAAACACAGGTATCTAGGTCTTGTACACGACACGCCAGGCCACTAAGGACATGAACTACTAAGGTTCTCAATCACAGCATGAAACAACAAGTAATTAAGACTAATAAAATGAAGATTATATAACGTGATTAGAGACTACGAACAATACGTTATGCATGAACAGTATAAGAGGGATCACAATTAGTAGTTATTATATACATAAAATGTCGACATTACTCCTAATAAAATCGTATGATTTGTCAGGCCGGGTCTCACCACCCTTCGAGTTGACTTATGGCATCGACTCGAAGATCGGTCATCGTACTCCGTCTTTCGTGTCGACTCACACGTGTCGACACGTCAAGTCAGGTCGACTCAGGCACTGTCCAAACAATGTTCTTTCCTAACCATGTTATTCTTTTTCTGCATGAAAATAATATTTTCCTATTTTATAAATTATCTTTAATTTATTTCTTTTTTAATAAAATTACGTAAATTCTAATTTTAACACCTCACTGGTCATTTTAAAATAATATTCGAAAATAATTCTTTTCCCCGAAACAAATTCTTTTTAAATATTATAAATTCTTTAAAATAAATCCATTATCAAATTAAATTCTTTTAACTTATTATAATTATTCCAAAAACACTATTTATCACATATCAATTATTTAGATCAATATTATTCAGCAAACAACCCACGCAGATAAATACATCACAAATAAACGATGCAAATAATTTATAAATAGGTATAGAATTCAGATCTGAGCAAGAGAGATCTTGCCTACGAGTTGTGTCGAATGAGTCGTCTGTGGCTGCTAGAGGCGGCGGGTCGAGCGGCGGTGTGTGTTCGAGCTCGGCGACGACGGCTAACGACACGGTGGAGAGGAGGCGGTGGCGAGCAGGGGGTTTGGGGCTGAACCAAGCTGAGGAGCTCGACGAGGGGAGGAACAAGGGAGGAGTGCTTCAGGAAGAGGAGAGGGGACTGCGGGGAGGGAGTCGGCGGGTTCGAAGGCTGGCGGCCTGGCGTGGCAACGGCGGCGAGCTGGGTGGTGCAGACAGCGGTGAGACGGCGGCGTGCTCAGGTCGGAGGCGGTTTTGGATCTGGTGCGGGTGGAGTTGGGTGGCCAGGGCGGAGGCGAGCGGGGAGAAGGGTTGGCGGAGAGCTCGAGCGGCACTTCGAGCAGGGGTGGCTGTCGTCGAGCGGGGTTGGTGGCGGAGGGCTGGTGGTTGACAAGGAGGAGGGAGGCGGAGCTGGGGTCTGGTGCGGCTGCGGCGGCCTCGGCGGAGCTCGGGTCGGAGCTTGGGTGTGCGGTGTTGAGGGAGGAGGATGGCGGTGTGAAGATCGGGCGGTGGTGAGTTGAGGCTGAGGACGCGGAGGCGGGATTGGGTTCAGGGAGTTAACGAGAGAAAGATGAAGTGAGAGATGGAGAGAGAGAAGGCTAAGGGAGAGAGATGAAGTGAGAGGTGGAGAGAGAAAGCAGATTATTTAATGAAGGAGTTGGGGATGACGTGGGTGTACGTGGGGTAGTTGTTTTAGGAAGTGGAGAGAGAGGGGTTTTGGTTACGGGTATTTATATACATATATAGTATTAGGATTAGGGAATTTAATAAAAAATAATTAAAATAAATAATTACAGGTACTTAAAAATTAAAATAATTATGGAATAATTATCTACAAATAAAAACATACATGTTATGCTAATACAACAGCTGATACGAAATAGTCGAATTATACAATTAAACGAGAATAATTAATAATAAAAATATATTTACTCACATTTAAAATCAAATAATTATGAGATAATTATATACATAGTAAAACATACTAGTTATACTAATACAACAGATAATATGTAACAGTAAAAATAATACAACAAATTATAGCAAAAATACGTAATTAATAATACCATGTATTATATAAAATGATACGTAATAATATTAATAATACAACATATTATTTAAAATAATACGTAATAGTACCGATAACAAAACAAATTAATTCTAGAAATTTTTAACACACAAAATAATTTTTATAAATATTAAAATCATAAAATTTGGACTTTTAAATCATAGAAAATTCTAGAAGGCTGAGAAAAATGCAAATACTCTTCTAAAAATAATAATTAAATATTTAAAAATACTGGAAAATTATTTTAATTAGTATTAAATTTTACGGTCATTACATCCTACCCCCCTTAAAACAAATTTCGTCCTCGAAATTAAACCCAAGGATAGAGATATGGAACGAAAGTGAGTACTCGCAAATCGACGAGACAAGAAATAATGGGAAGCTCCAGAGTCAAAGAGTGATAAAGCAAGAATGGAGAAACAAGAACCTTGCCTATTACAAGAGGAGGAAAGTACATCTAAACTAGTATTCATAAACAAATCCTATCATAATATCATCAAACAATACTAATAAGGAAGATCATACGAAAGCAAAACTGAGAATGAACAACTCTTACCGGTAATAGCATGATCGTTTGCCTCAGCTTCCACAGCTGACATCATAAACGTCTGACGTGGTAGTTGCTGCCTTCGCGCTTCCTGATAAACCTGCTGCTGTTGAGGAAGAGGCCCTGCCCGAGGATAAGGTCCGTGCTGAACCGGAGTTGCTGGGACTGATAGAGGGGGAGCTGTAAGAGCTACTCGAACTGGAGGAGGTGGCAAACGAACCTGCTGCTTTTGAGGACAGTTCGGACTGAGATGGTCGGGGGACCCACAGTTGAAGCACAAATGAAGATGCTTGCGGCATTCTTGCTGGGTATGCCCATTATACCCACAATAAGAACATCTTACCGAAGACTGGCCATGAGACTGCACTCCAGGGTGCTGATAGGGATGCACAGGAGGAAGTGGCTGGCGCTGAGAAAACTGCTATCGCTGCGGGTTATGCTGCTGCCTCAAAGGTGGACGCTCGTCATCTCGAGCTGGGGCTACTGGTGTCCTGCTCTGGATCACATGTAGGTCTTCAGGCTCCTTTTGAACGCTCTCGATCTCGCGTGCTGCATCCAACACGGTGTCGTGGGTCGCAAGTGCTCTACCAGCTAGAGCTAATCTAATATACTTGTCCAGACCCTTCTGGAACTGATGCCTCTTGATAGTGGGGTCTGTAACAAGATGAGGAGCATATCGACTCAAGGAATTTCTTGCATCACGATCCTCTCTTATTGTCCTAGATTGAGTGTAGTCAACTACGTTTGTGTCATCTTCATTTGTCACCTCCTCATTCTCCTCATCAAATTCAACATCCTCATTCAAAATGTCATCTTATGGATCTTCAATTGTAATAAAATTATACAATATAGTACATGCTAAGACGATATCCACTTGTGTATAGAATGGATAATTAAGCTTCGCTGAAAGAATTTTAAACCGATTTTTCAACGTACCAAAGGTTGATTCAATTTTAGACCGTTAAGAAGAGTGTCTTAAATTGAATAACTACCTACTATTTTTTTGTGTGTCCTACCAGCGTGTTCCTTTAAATGATAACGTACACCACAGTACGAAGAGATGAAGCCGAGAATGGTAGTGTATCCAGCATCACAAAGGTAATATTTGCCTACATTATAAAAAGAAAATTCATGATCAATTTGATCATATTATTTAGTTGACTATTTATTAAATGAATTGGAAGATTATCATCATATACTCTCAAACCGTAAGGTTGTGGTCTGGACAATACGTCTTGCAAAATCTTATAGTTATTTGCCGCACCTTCCCACCTAGCTAGGACATATGTGAAAATATTTTTTGGAGTGCAAGCGGCTAAAATATTTTGTGTTACACCTTTACACCCTCTAAAGCATGCAACTAGGTTAGAGGGTAACATTACGTCAATGTGTGTTCCATCTATCATACCAATGCAATCCTATGAAAATAGTACATTGTGATAAATATTAGTTTCTCATATTTATTAAATTATTCAATTCACTAATGATAATAATTTATTTCTCTCTTACCTTAAAGTAAGAAAAATAGTTTGGATTGTTGGCAATCTCCGGTGGAATCTCATTAGGTGCTTGCTTCATGTATCGACCACGAAGATCATTCATAGCATGTAGAACTTTATTAAAGTACCTACTAACCGTTTCACCCGATCTTATGAATTCGGTCATTATTACTCTATTTTTTGTTTTATGACCCACTATACTCATGAACATAGCGAGTTGTTCTTCAACTTGAATGTGTCTTGTTGTAAGACCCCGTTGATTTTGATGATTCATATATGTGAATATTAGTGAAACATAATATTTAATATATAACAAATATCTTTATGGTATGGTTGTGCACGACAACTAGTGTTTTGAGCTTATGAGGATGTGGATATGCTTCAGGTATGAGGTTGAGTTACAAATTTGCAAATCGTGTGCAAAAGAAATCGAAGTATGCAATTTCCAGCTCATGAGTCGACCCATAACTCTTCATGAGTCGACTCATCAGGTTGAGTCGACCCATGACTGTCATGAGTCGACTCACGATATGAAGTCCTGTTGTCATTTAGTTTCTGCTGAGTCGACTCACGAATTATGAGTCGACCCATGACCCATGAGTCGACCCATAATAAGTCATGAGTCGACTCATCGTGTTTTTCTGGCCTCTTTCAGTTCGGGTTTGTGGGTTTCGGGTCGGGTTTTATCCACTCATATATATGCTTCTCTACCCGAAAACACTTCATTTTCCATCAGGCTTCCCCAGAAACCCTAGTCCCCCTCTCTCCTCTCTAAAACCCTAGGTGTTCTTGGAGATTTTGGGACGTTTCGAAGGCTTTTGCAGCGGCTTTGTGAGGATTTCAGCGAAGGGATCTGTTCTTCACAACTTCTAAGGCGAGTAACATCTCGCCAAACCCCTCTCCCACGTTTTCAATAGTTTACAATTGTTTTCCATGAGTTTTATTGAGCCCAAGACTTATTTTCAAGTATAAAACAATGTTCTTGTTAGGGTAAATGCTAGAAATCATGTGTTTCAGATTTTAAACCCTCACCCACGAATTTTTGAAGAAAAAACCCAGATCTGGAAATATTTTTTAAGAATTAAAAATATGAGTTTTCTTTTAAATCAAGTGCCCTTTTTCATGTTTAGGGGTAAATTGTTAGATTTAATACATAAGTAAATGTTTCTCATGCCATATGAGAATTTATCTCTGCATTATAGTCTAGAAATGATAGCTATAAAGATGTAGATCAGTGATATTGAGGGATGAATCGAGTTGGTGGATTCAACTTGAGATATTTGCAGATTTCAGCCCGTAAGTCGACTCACGACTGTCACGAGTCGACTCATCAGGTTGAGTCGACCCATGACTGTCATGAGTCGACTCACGAAGTCCAGTTGTGTTGCCTGTTGTTTCTGCTGGGTCGACTCGTCAGTGTACGAATCGACCCATAAGCCATGAGTCGACCCATGACTGTCATGAGTCGACTCACAAAGTCTTTTTCTGATATCAAACGTGTTCTGTTGAGTCGACCCATACTTGAGAACGAGTCGACTCATCGTAGCATTTTCTTTCTGCTTCGTTCGTACTTCTATTTAAATCACATGTTGGGTGTATATAAGTATTTATGCTTTCGGTGATTATGATTTCACCTGTTTATATGAGATGACACTTCGGACACGAGTTTAAGTCAGTACAGTAGAGTATGTATGGGATTAGACATGTATACTTTTGTACGCAGTCCTCGTGTTGGACTATAATCCATTAAAGTCCTCGTGTTGGACTATAATCCATAAAAGTCCTCGTGTTGGACTATAATCCATTTCAATCATGTATTAGATTTTTGCTAAACCTTGAGCACGTTATTCCATAAAGTTGGATATTCGACACATTGTATTTGGCCGGGACATGATAGCTACTTAGGTTGATCTTGACACCTATTGTAGTATTGTTTCATCTTCCATGTTAACGGTAGTGATGGGTATGTTTTCTTTTCTATATATATTTCTTGTAATCAACTACGAGTTTTGTATTTAGGGATCTACAATTTGAGATACAAGGTATATACATGAGGGTTTCCTTGTTTGGATTATTTCGCTCGACGTACCTATGCTCGTGTTGTATTTCCCTAAGTACTAAAACCTGTATATGTTAGTGCAAATGATTTATATTATATTTTATTAACTGTATTTTCTTACACAACGAGCCCTATCCCTTGGGGTTGGTTGTGATGTTGCTCGCTAGCGCTTTGACGCTCGTTGTCCCCTCCCCCTTTCAGGTAACGAGCCAGGAGCCCGGAGAGTCGCAGGTTGAGGATGATCCTTGATAGTGTCTATTGATCCTCTTATTGGATGTATTTTTTTATGTTCATTCTCCACTTGAGACATTTTAGACTAGAGAGGTTTATGCTCTAGAGTTGTAAAGGCTGTGTGCCTTATTTTCTTGTATCAGACATTATGTATTTTGAGATATGTGAGATCTCCAGATTGTCATTTCTTTTCTTTTCACTTCGGACTTGTCTATGTATTTCAGATTATTGGGTTGATGAGATGCGTTAAATTGATGTTCTATCATTTCACCAAGTTTCCGTTGTAAAACCTTTTACTTGCCTTGTACCTACATCTGTTGTTGACTTCACTAGAGAGATAGTAATTGTGATGGTGAAACATGTTATTACACGGTGCTGTACATGGCAGGTTTGACATCTCTGGTTTCACCTCAGACTGCAGCCTTGTGTGAACCCAGGGGCGTCACACTTGTGTCCTTTAAAGAACCATTATTTCGCAAAATATCCGCAAGTTTAAAAAATGCTTTAGGCCTTATTCTAATATAAAACCTACAACTATCACTATATCCTTCAAAGACACGCCTGAAATGAGCGTTTCTACAAAAAAAAATCCTCATTTTATCCTCTCTTGAAGCATTGCAAATTGATTTGCGCCTAGCACGCAATCTTTATAATAAACAAGCTATTATTGTAACCATGGAAGATATAGATGTATTAGTACACATCTTCTTTATTTGTTCTTCATCTACACCATTCATCTACATTAATTACAAAGAAAATATAGTTTAAAATATTTATGCAATAATAGAACATAGTCATGCAAATGGTTGCACTCATGATGGTGATGTTTGCATATAGAATTTTGTAGCTATTACCAAAGAATATTATTTATAACACTATAATAACATAAAAACAACTATCCAAGGATATATGCTAAAATTATCAAGTATATGAAAGATATTTTGCAAATATTTTATCATCCAACAATTAATAGACTCATTTTTAGTCTCATTCATGCCACAATAGTAGTAAAATCAACAGCTAAACAATAACATAAATTCGACCTCAATAGATCAAAAATTCCAAACCCATAATTAGGCCATAATTTTAATTATAGTTAATTGCTCAAATGATTGATGATTTCAACATGCTATTTAAGCCACAATAGTAACAAAATCGAGAGCTGAGCAAGATCTTATAATTGACTAAAATATCAAATGAAACAATTGAAAAATCAATCGAATAATCTCAGATAATCAAGGGGGTTTTGGGGTTTATTTTTATACCTCAATAGCTCAGCAGATCAACGGCGGAATCACTAATTTCGGCTAAAAACCACAAATCCTCAAATTAGCCACAAGAACACCGATGGTCGTATGTGGCGGAAGCCCTAGTAGGTCGATCTCGCTAGCGAATGGTTGCAATAATCAAGGACTAGAGATTGAGATCAAGAAAAATCGAGGTAAGTAAATATCAAGGACGAGAGCTCGAGGTAAGGAAAAATCGACCCAAATTAGCCACAAGAACGCCGACAAACTGGAGCGAAGCCCTATATCTTTGAGCTCGCTAGCGATTAGCGGGAATAATCGAGGACGAGAGCTCGATGTAAGGAAAACTCGAGCAAGAGAATGGGGTTGGGGCATGAACAAATGTGGAAGCCCTAGATATTTTCCGAGTTCTAACGACCACGAGAAATGTGAAGTGGGGGCGGAAATATGGTTAGGGGGTGGGTTCAATATTTTAATAATAAATTATCAGTTTTTGGGTGTTTTCGGCTCATTTTGAGTGGAAAATAATTTATGTAAAATTGAACAAATTTTTGTACTTTACAGAAAACTTTTCTATAAATTCAATGTTGGACTAAACACAGTTTATGAAAATTGTGAGAAAATTTTTATTTATGAAACTGCACTGTCAGAACGTTTCCCAAAACTTTTTTATAAAACATCCAAACCAAACACCCTCCTAAACACATTAAGTTATAAAAAGTAATATTCTGTTATTCTAAGTTGTAAAAAATAGCAAGTTAATATCCTAAGTTGTAAAAATTGGCACTTAATTATCCTATTATTTCACTATTTTTACACTTAAATATTTTAAATTATAAAAATCGGCACTTTAATCAGGGGCTCAGGGGGGGTTTTGGGTGGGGGTGGGGGTTGGTTTTGCCACGGCCACCCCGAGTCCATTTAATTCTAAAGCATATATATTAATTGATGAAATTCGACAGCCTACCCATTTAAATTAAATTTTGGCCGTCTCCACAGCAATGGCCTATTACCAAAAGGCTACATGCCGAAGTTTGCCCCTAAAATCTCATTCAGATAAAAGCTTTTGGGCCAATCTTATGGATTCAATACAAACAGCCCAAATCCAATAATATAATAAAAACTGAGATCCCAGACTGCTGTTCGTTTAGCTGGAAGATGCGTACAATGCCTTTTTTATTTGGGGGTTGGGGGGTTGCCCAATTTAACTCAAATTTAACCTTTCTTTCAAAAACTTTCCCTCAAATTGAAAAGTTTAAATTTACATTGAGTTTTAAAAAAAAAACTTTTTCATCAATTCTAGAGACAAACTACTAATGTATTCTCTAAACTCTAAAAGGTACAACTCATTTTTCCTTTTAGGGGCTGTTTGGTTCGTTTCTCATATATTAGGAATATAGTTCCATGTAAAGAAACTTAAGTTTTGGGTTTTCCAAACTTTTTCAAGAGATAGATTGTTTGAGTTTAGTTCACAAATAAAACATGATGGAAAACCAATGTATACCCTTTTCTTGTGTTTAATTGGTATCAAAAAAAGAAAAAAAATTGTTGATTAGACCTTTCTCACTTTTCTTGTGTTTAATTGGTATTGAAGTGTGTAGGGAAAAGTGTACAAGGTCACTATGGTAAGTTTATCACTCACTAAAAACAAATTTATTTGTGAACGTTATGGGAGGTAATCTTAGCAAAATAAAAGTGTGAATGTAACATGAAAAAACAATAAATACCAAATTCACTATAAATATCCGTTTGACATAAAAATCATAAGAAACCTGTAATAACATGATTATTGTAACTATTATGAACGACATACCTAATTTGACATGAAAAATACCTGTTTGACATGAAAAAATCACACGAAACTTGTTTGACATGGAAAAAATCATACGAAACCTGTAATAACATGATTAGTCATAATTTTATGAAATATGTACCTGAATTAGTGAAACATTCTTATGAATCCTGTAAATACCTATAAACAACCTAATTTGTCATAGAAATGTATATGACATGGAAAATCGCATCAAACTTAGAAATACCAAACATGTACGTAATTGAGACAGAGTAGTTGGGTCAACTAGAAGAAACAAAACCAGTTAGATTTCAAAACCATGAGCGCTTCAAAACCATGAGCAAAACCAGCAGATTACTGATCTAAATAAATATTGTTAGATTCAACATCCAACCATTAGCTAAATGTACCGGTCCATATACATTTATAAAACGTGATGTTTGCATACCAAATTCTAAGCAGGAAAAATATGAGTAAGAAAAGTAGGTGAATCTTCGTCTGTACCATCATCAAAGGTAAGAATATTTAAGATTTCTATGATAAATGCAAGAGCTGTTTATTTTAATGCTAATTTACTATTTTTTTTATCAGCATAGAAGGATTACTGAACCTAAACAAGCTTATTGAAGAATGGATTGTGTATATGGATGCGGATTGAAAGCATAATGAAATATGAGATATGGGATATCATGGAATTAGCAGAAATTATGCTGAGAGCTAATATTGTAAAAGTTATAGATCGAAACGGAAATTGGAAGTGTCCTTACTGCCATGATATACCCAACATGAAGTGGAACAAAAATCAACTCTTAACACTCGCCCATGAAGTTGGTTACAAAGAAATTGTTGGCAATCTGAGTAAGGAATATATTGGAGAGCATTGTGGACTAGAATCTATTTAAAATCGCTACAATGAAAGTTTAGACATGTACTACTTTGCTATTATCGTATACTACTTTGATAATTTATGCATGTTTAAATTTGAATGAACTTTATGATTAAAAATAATTTGAAAATATTTGTTGATATCACATAAAATAAACCAGCCACATATATATGAAAATTATGGCTGAGGGTTCAGAAGTTAGTCAATATCATCATTGTTAGCCATCCAGTACAATATCAATAAACAATGCAGGTTGTTAATCTCAGAAAATTTGATAATCATCATAGCCTAAAAGTGAAAAAGTCACCAATTAAAACCCATGACATGACAACCGAATACCTTAATAACCCACACTAGTAGCCATCCAATACAATATGTATACATTGTAGGTTGCTCGCGTACAATTTTTTTTAGTTGTCATGTATATGGTGACTTATAAAGTTCCTGCAATCACAAGTTCAATGTAAAAATTAGTATTTGACAATATTCACGTTATCATGGCAAATATTTATATGAAACCTTTTGCTCAAAGTGGAAGCACAACCAAAATCAAAGGCATATAAATAATTACTGCATAATACAAATGGAAAAAGCAAAACATAGAGGTAAAGAGTACATACATAATTTAAATAGTACAACAAATATGAAAATTAAGTCTCAGTGGTTACGCCATGATTATACTTCACAATAATCAACCTACATCGCCCAAGCAATATCATCCCTAAGAGTCTTCCACTTATTTCTTGATTCAGTTTGCTTTTTTTGTGTTTGAGTTTGAGTAAAATAAACTAAATTATTGTCATTCTTATTTGTCACTTCACAATCAATATCTTCGTTAAATTTGGACTCGTTGAGTAGTTCATCACTTGGATCAACAGTTATAATGAAATTACGAAGTACTGTGTATGCTATTAGATATCTACATGTATAGAAAATGGGTAATGCGACTTAGCACACAAAATCTTAAAATGATTCTTCAATGTGACAAACGTAGATTCAATCTTAGACCTCAAAGATGAATGTCTTAGATTGAATAGTTTCCTTCTATTCTGAGGTGTTTTACACAAATGTTCTTTCAAATGACATCGAATACCTCGGTATGGAGAGATGAAACCTAGCATGGTGGGGTACCCAGCATCACACAGATAGTATTTGCCTGTAATTTTATTAAGAAAATTATTAAGGAAGTCAAGTTTGCATATTAAAACGAAAATGTTTTAAGTTCAAATTTTATATAATTACTAAAATAGACTTTCAATCCGTGTGGTTGTGATCTAGATAATGCATCCTGGAGAATCCTATAATCATTTGTAGACCCCTCCTAACCTGTTAAAACATATGTGAATAGTTTGTTTGGGGTGCAAGCTGCAAGCACATTCTATTAACACCTTTGCGGCCTCGAAATCGTGCAACAAGATTAAGTGGAAGTATTGCATCAACTTGAGTCCTATCTATCATACAAATGCAATCATATAACACGTGTATCACATTACTATGTTAACATTTATTTTCATTGATTATACATGTAACTGTGCTTAAAGTGTAGACATACCTAGAAATAAGGATAGTATAGCGGGTTATTAATGATCTCTTGGGGAATGTCATTAGGGGCTTGTCTCATGTAACGTCCACGCAGGAAAATACTTGCTTGTAATACCTTATTGAAATATCTACTGACTGTCTCCTCTGATCTTATAAAATGAGATCTCATAATGTGATTTTTAGATTTATGATCCAAAATGTCCAGTGTCATGATAAGCTGTTCTTCCATTGTTACATTCCTTAAGTCTTTTAGCAGCCTATTGTTCCTCATTATACTTGCTAGTTTAACAAAAGCATCACTCTGCATTCTAATATAGTTTACACAACTATCACTAAAACCATTATAAATACACTTTGTATGTTCAATTCTAGCCCTCTCTTGTTTTCTTTTTTTTTCTCACTTGGACGACTACGAATTGATTTACATCTACCTTGCATTCTCCTTATGAATGTAAATATTATAACAAAAACAGAGAGTGCAGCCCCTTGAACCATATTAACAACACTTTGTTTATCGATACAATCCTCATCACCATCCATCTACGATACAAACATCAAATTGAAATAATTAATATACATAGCAAGCATCCATAGGCAATGTCAATAATCAAAACTTCTATCAAGGAATAAAAAGAGAAGGTCCAAACATATAGATGATCTTCTCTTTTGTTTCCTTAATAAGAATGTTAACCAGATAAGGTTTCATGCAAAATAATGGTAAACAAAAGATGCCAATGGAAAATGGTACCTTTATCACACTCAAAAAACAGATGATCCACTGTTCATTACCAAAACCATAGAAAGGACACTCGTTATATAATTTCCACTTTGAGTTCATACTGTTTGCATATGAAACAAATGTTTAAAGTTTGGGTGATCTCCTCAATCAAGCCAATTCAGGAATAAGCCTATACTCTAAATTTAGGAATAAGCCTATACTTCTAAAATTACTCGAGATAACCATGTAAGAGAATGAAGTATCAACAAGTTGATAAATGTCAAAAACCCATATTCATTTAAGTCAATGTGTAACGACAAAAAATATGTTTGTGCAGGTCCCTCACAACTAAATTAAATAATATAAGGAATATGTATGCTCACATTTGCATTGATGGAGAAATAACTCCTTTCTCCACCAAATAATATAAATTTAATGTGGTTCAAACTTAATGAATAGCATTCTACCCAAGCATATTGCAAGAATATATGATAAGCAACATTATATTGTTGTGAGTAAGAAAATTTACACTAGCTTGATCCTATATATGATAAACAGTTGCAGGTATATATGATAAGCAACATTACGGGACTCAACTTGATACAGGACTCAACATTATATATGATAATCAACATTGTGGGAATATATAATAAGCAAATTTACATTGTTTTAATACTCACAACAAGTTGAGTCCTTTAAAATTACACTAACTTGATACAGGACTCAATATTATATATGATAAGCAACATTGCGGGAATATATGATAAACAGTTTCAAGATTACACTAGGGGCGGCAACAGGTTCATAAGGAATGAAAAGTATGAGATCAAGTTGAGTCCCGTATCAAGTTAGTAAAAATGTACAACTTCAACATTTTAGATCACAATAGCTCCAATAGATGTAATTTGTTTGCTGAAAAATGAGAGAAACAAGGTAAAATAAGGTAGAAGGTAAAATGGGGCTAAGTCTTGTATCAAGTTAGTAGAAGTGTACAACTTCAACATTTTAGATGACAAGAGCCCCAATAGCCCCCTTCTTCCTCTTCTAATCCAAGAAAATTCATCCTCACCCTAACCACAAAATTAAAAATTTGAAGAAAAGTACTAAAGTTTAGGAACTCACGAGCGAGCAATTAACAGTGACGAAGAAGCCGACGAATAAGTCAAAAGACGAAGACGACGAACAAGAAAACAATGACGAAGAAGCCGACGAAGAAGGCCGCAGGAGATTTTTGGCGGGGGAGAAAGACAAGGGAGGTAACCCTAGCGTTTTCTTTCTTTAAAAAAAAGCAACGAGAGAAACCAGAGAGAACTTGTCAGGGCGACTAAGGTTTCCCAGCGATTTTCGCTCGTTTTGAGCAGAAATAGATGAAACCATTTTGGTTGAGCTATAAGGGAGTTACCCAGCCCAATACCTTGTGAACCAAACCTGAGAAAAGAAACCACGAAACTTATTTTGGCCCATGTGAAGGGGACTGTCAGAGGGAAAAAGTGTTTCCTTGGCCCAATTTAACGAACCAACCAGCCCCTTAGTTTCCATAATTGTTTTCTTTTTTCTTTATTTATTTAACTATTTGTATTGATTTGTTTTGTAAGTCCTACATGTAAATAGTTTATTTAACTACTTGATGATTTTGTTTTTACTAAAAAGTGCCGCAAAAAATTTTATAATTAAGTTTTTACTTTAGTTTTATCTTTATAGTAAATGCAAACTTTATGTACTGTTAAGGGTATTTTAAAATATATTTCTTTAAATTCGAATTTATATAGTAAATGCAAACTATTGTACCCTAAATTGTAAGAAAATGACACTTTAATACCTTAAGTTGTAAGAAAATAGTATTTTAATGCATTCTATTAATTGTCAGGACATAACTCTAGGAATATTTCCAAGACAACCGCCAAAATGCACTAATGTTTCAATTTTTTTTTATTAACTTTTGGTATTAAAGTGCTATTTTTGATAACTTAAGATATTTAAGTGTAAATATGGTGATACAATAGGGTATTTAAGTGCCATTTAGCCTTTTTCATTTTAGTCTGTTTTCGTATGAGCTTCCTGTGCAAATGCTTTATAAGTTATAGCGAATAAACTCAGTGGAGGCACCATATATATATATGGTTGCCATTTTCTTCCCGTCGGAAGTTTTGGATCTGTCTGTTTACTGTAGTGAGGCAAACTTTTTAGGAGCACAATTATCATATAAGTTTATTACATAACGAGTAAACAAAACTGATAGGCCTCTCCACAGTTTTTGTTGATTTATCACTGATGTAGCAAATATACATGTCACCGAATCAGATCATCGATAAATTTAGACAAAGACGAAAAAGACCAAGACGCGTTGGTCAGGGTTTTCAAGCATAACAAGTGAAAGATACAAACATGTTCGGGAACGAGTTAAAGAGTTCACGATTTGGACACACGCATTATGCACATCATATACAAACAAGTGTCATCATTAAATCAAAATTTCTCATTGCTTTTATAGTCAAGTAGAATGTGCAGCTAGGAATTATAAAATTGTTTTAAAATGCAAAAGAAGATATGATACTCCTTTGGTGGGGGTATGCAAAATGCAAAAGAATGCATATAGATGACGAGGTGGGCCTAGGGTGAGACTAATTTTCGGTGTTAAATGAGCCCAAACTTAGTACATCTTTCTGATTTCAGGCCCCTCTTGGGTCCACTATCCTTTTTTGCTACTTGAGCTGGTCATACAAAGTCCAATACAGACTCGCTTCTTCCATGCATCAGATGTATTTAATAAATGGGCTAAAGCCCATGATAGCAAAGATTCAAAGGCACGGTACTAGAAAAGTAAATAACTTAACGTCAAGAGGAGAGTGTTCTGTGTTCAATATGAGGCCTGCCGCGTCGGAGCATCACCATCTTAGTAGAAAATTTCTTTGTTGATGGGGATACATTGACTCCTCTGAATTAAAACTTACTAAAAATTCATTATAATCAAATCTTATTAGAAAATAAGATATGCAGTATCTATTGTTTTGCTAGAACCTTAGAAAAATCATAATAAATATTGTCCACATGAGTAAATTATGGATAATTTATGGGACCTAATTCGGCTGCATATACATTAACGGGTGACTACATTCAATACTATCCACTTTGTGATTATATGGATGACAAGGATTAGAGATGTTTCCCAGCCATGTTATATTCCTGTCAATAACAATAGGTAATCTAAACTATTAGATTTGTTTTTTCTTGCCACTTTGAATTAAATTTAGTATCTACATATCTCTTAAACTATTGAATTCATTTCTTGCTTATTTATTGAACTATTTTTAGTCTCACATGTTGTAATTAGAGGGGATTCATTTTTTTTAATCCCGATCATTTATTTCAATATTTAGAGGGAAGAGATTATGCCACGTAGAATTTTCATTACTACTAGAGTGATTGTCAAAATATTGGTTTCCATGACAACTATGACGAAATCACTATTTTAAAAATCACTCTTGTGATAATAGAAGCCCTACGTGGCTTAATCACATTGCTCTCAATTGGAATGGATGAACAGGATTGAGAGAATTGAACTTTCCCTAATAACTACCTAATTGAAGAGGATCTGAATTCCCTAAAAAAGTAATAAATCAAAAGTGGTAACTAGGCACTGAATGTTACAGTTTAAGGAATAAACATAAATAGATTTAACAATTGTTCCGGAAGGAGTGGTT
>BQKN01000484.1:222432-258785 GCA_022839385.1 Asparagus kiusianus | reverse complement strand
ATATATATATAGGGAGAGGTTCAAATGCAAACCTCACTATCCTAAAAACTAAAAACCAATCCTCTCCATTGGATCTAGATTCATCCAATGGCTGAGATTAAATCTGCATAAGGGTAATAAGGTAAAATAAACATCCCACTAAAGAGAGGTAATTAATGCTTCTCCATTTCCCAAAAACTTGAACCAGCCCACTAAAAACCAATCCTCTCACGTTCTCCTCTCTCTCTCTCCTCCATTTCCCAAAAGCTTGAACCAGCCCTCTCTCTTCCTCTCTCTCACCATCAAACAACCCAGATCCGAGCTCCTCCACCCCCTGCCACCTCGCCATCATCCACCTCCGACGATAGAAAGAGGGGATCATGGCCAAGAGTTCCTTCAAGCTCGAGCACCCCCTCGGTTCGTCACCTTTTTCTTTAATTTCAATTTGATTTTGGTTTCTTTTTAGGGTAATTGTTGAAGATGCGATCTTGGTTCTAGGATTTGTTTTAGCTTGGGGTTTCTCTTATACTCGATCTTGGTTGTTTGTTTTGTTGGATTATCTTTCAAAATTTGTAATCTTTTTTAGGGTTTTTATTAAAATATTTTAGAAATTGCAATCCTGTTAGGTTTTTTGTTAAAATTAGTTAAAGTTCAGAATTTTAGTTGTGGGGTTTGTTTTAGTTGCTGTCCTAAATAATTGAATTCACTACAGTGAGTCGAGATTCACTGCAGTGAATCCTCGATTTTTGCTGTCCTAAATAATTGAATTCACTGTAGTGAATCGAGATTCACTGTAGTGAATCCAGATTCAGTTATGTGAGGTGTTTGTTTTTACCATAAAAATTGTAACTTTTTGCTTAAAATCATCAAACACGTTCTATAAATGCATGAGTGAATCTAGATTCACTTCAGTGAATCTCGATTCAGTGCAGTGAATCTCGATTCAGTGCAGTGAATCCAGCTTGTTTTTACTTCAATAAACGCATGAGTGAATCTAGATTCACTTCAGTGAATCTAGATTCACTGCAGTGAATCCATATTCAATTATGTGAGGTGTTTGTTTTTACCATAAAAATCATAACTTTTTGCTTAAAATCATCAAACACGTTCTATAAATGCATGAGTGAATCTAGATTCACTTCAGTGAATCTCGATTCAGTGCAGTGAATCTCGATTCAGTGCAGTGAATTCAGCTTGTTTTTACTTCAATAAACACATGAGTGAATCTAGATTCACTTCAGTGAATCTAGATTCACTGCAGTGAATCCATATTCAATTATGTGAGGTGTTTGTTTTTTACCATAAAAATCATAACTTTTTGCTGTAAAAGGTGAAATTTTTCATGTAAAATTTTATAGCTTGTTTTTTACCATAAGTTTCTTATTCTGCTTGGATGGTTAGAATGATTCACAAATCCAGTGGAGCAGCAAATCGATTGGAGTGAATCTAGATTCAATTCGTTGGAGTGAATCTGGATTGAAGATCACTTCAGTGAATCCAGATTCAATGCGTTGTTGTGTTCTTCAGAGAGATTTACAGAGATCGGGAAGTGAGTTAGAGAGAGAGTATTAAAGAATGTAGCACTATTAATGTAAGAGAGAGTATTAAAGGACGTGTATTAAATTTGTATCATTGTTCCAATGTAATCAGTCACCATTAATGCAATGAATTGTTCCAATTTTACCCTTTTCACATTAATGCAGTGTATTAAATTTGTCTATATTTACAATTCTGCCATCAAAATCTAGGCCATTGGATTAGATAGATTGGAGGGTTAGGATTGGTTTTTAGTTCTCTAGGTTTTTATTAGAACCTCTCCCTATATATATATATATATATATATATATTAGCTATACTAGGTTCATCTTTAGCACTTCAGCAATGACTATCATCCTTATTTTTTATGTATTGTTATAGTGATTGAATATCTTAACGCCCTTCAAGCTTTATGCAAAGTATGAAAACGGACAACGCAAGCCTCGCTTATTAATTTCCTTGAATCTTCCTATAATAAGCCTGAAGAACTTCTAGACCGATCCAAGACTCATGAATACAAGTCAAATTCATAGAGGAATTAGTGGGGCCTTTGATGTTGAAGAGCCTAATATTAGGGGAATGAAAAGTTGAATATGTTCTCCGCATCTGTCTCACATCAAAGGGAAAGGCGAGGTTGCCTAACAGATGAATCATAATCATTTAATTTCATGGTCATTATGTTCAAAGGACCTAAGCTCTCATGTAAAGCTCAATAATAGTAACATAGTCTGCTTCTCATAGTTATCCTTTCATCTATCAACAGATTCAAGCGGGATTTATTCATAGCAATTAACTTTAGTAATAAACTAAAAGAAAACAAATGTTTTGTATTTTTTAATTGGAAGTACATGGCATTTGGACGGTAGCATATAGAATGCAACATGATTATGTGCTACATTCTAGATAAGCAGTTGGAAGCTACTTTTTGGTGCAATGCACTTGGTCATGGTTAGTTTCATCTAAATCATTTATTTATTTATTTATTTAGTGCTAAGCATATGTGCGATCCTACTTAATCTGCTGTCACTGCTTACTTAACTCTTGTTCTCCTTTCTTTATTGACCCTCTCCATTTTGCCCGCTTATGTATTGTTCAGGATGACTTTTCTCCTCCTTTTGACTATATGTTTGAACACGTGCTTTAAATGATATATATTATTGACCTGAAAATAGTATCTGGTTTTCTACTAATCTACTTCCAAATTAACTGTTCAAGATGTTCTATTATTCTATATACAGTTAGTAGTAATTGATCATCATCAAGAAGAATAGTGATATGTACTTTCATATTACAACAGTAGAAATGGCGAGCACAACGACGAAGACCACAAGAAATGACGAAAGAACAGTTTTGGGTGATGTGCGGTCGACCACGTGTGGTGTGGCGGTCGACCGCAAACGTGCACGAGGCTGAGTTCTGTTCTGTATCAGGTCGCGGTCGACCGCTCGTGGCGCGGCGGTCGACCGCCAAAAGTCCAGAAACCCAGGAAAGTTTATGTCGTTTTCACGGTTGACCATGCCTGGCGCAGCGGTCGACCGCGAGTCGGGTCTGCAGTTGAGTTTGGTTTTCTGACCCGTTTCATTCTGAGTTGATATATAATCTTAATCCTAATTAATTAGAGTTAAGCAAGGACGTTTTGAGCAGTCTTTGAGAAGGGATTGCTGCATCCAATTATAAGAGAGTTGTGAGTGATCTAGATGTTATGTTTTAGGGTTTAATTGGTGAGATTTGTAACCCTATTTGTATTCTCTTGATTTTTAATAGTAATAACTCCTCCCTCCTTGTCCCGTAGACGTAGGCAACTTGCCAAACCACGTAAAATTCGTTTGTCTTGCTGTGATATTGTGTTTGGCTTATTAGTTGTGATTTATCTCGTTCTTGTTCGTATGGTTTTGAGCTTCCGCCGCGCACAACAAGTGGTATCAGAGCTTCAGGTTTGGCTTGAGGCTTGTTCGAAGGATTCGCTGAAGGATTCCTATTTGAAGAGTTAGATCGACAATATGGGAGAAGCAAACACATCAGGTTCGTCTTTTACGAAAGTAATACAGAGTCTGAGCATCAATAACACCAAGATTGATGTTCCGAAGTTTGACGGCAAGATTAATATTGGTTTATGGAGGTACCAGGTGATGGATGCACTGGATGCACAGAATTTGGAGGAGACTCTTGAGTTACAAGAGAAACCCACTGACATGGAGGACAAGGTTTGGAAGAAGATAAATAGTAGGGTTTGTGGAGTTATTCGGTCATGCTTAACACCGGATCTTATTTATTACGTGATGAACAAGACGTCGGCGAAGAGAATGTGGGAAACACTCAATGAGAAGTATCTTACGAAGAGCATTGAGAATCAGCTTCACTAGAAAAAGAAGTTTCACCAGTTCAATATGAAGAGGGAAGTATCTATTAGGGAGCATGTAAACAATTTCACGAAACTACTTTCAGATATGGTCAATGTGGACATCATGGTTGAGAATGAAGATAAAGCGATGCTACTTTTGTGTTCGTTTCCCGAGTATGATTATGGTACGTTCGTTCTCACTATGAACAATGGAAGAACTACTGTTAGCTACAAGGAGGTGACCTCAACATTGGTGAATTATGAGCTGAGGAAGAGTGATGGTGAACCCTCTGAAAAGGCATCGGGAGATGCATTAGTAGTTCGAAGCCATAGTCCAAACCATCGCCAAGTTAACCGCTCAAAATCGAAGAATAGAGGTGCCTATAAGAGTGTTGGTAGAAATTAATGGAGGTATTGTAAACAAGAAGGACATTGAAAGATTGACTACCCAAAGTGGAATGATAAAGCCGGGAAGAACAAGGGGAAAGCTGTACAAGCTTCAGAAGTGAATGTTGCAACAGGTGTTGGCAAACATCCAGATTTAGATTCTTTGGGCTATACCGACACTACGGAGTGGATGTTAGATTCGGGAGCCACATATCATATTTTCCCTAGGATGAATTGGTTCTTCAGCTTTGAGAAGCTGGAAAGAGGGGATGTCGTGTTTATGAAAAACGACCAGGTATGCCCTATTTGTGGTATTGGTTTAGTCCGGATTCCACTAAGGATAGGTTCTATTTCCAGATTCCACTAAGGATTCGGTGCATGTGAGATGGTTACCACTTCTTGAGGATCTTGAAGAGTGTGGAGAGTTATCCTACGGGATGCAGTGTTAGCTTATCTTCATAGGGAGATGATAAAAGTGGCACTCGTGCAAAACAAAGAATTCAAGGGTGTAGGAGTCTAAAAATGCCTATAGGTGTTCGAATACAGCTCGAGACAAAGAGAAGACGATGAACGTCATTATCTGAGTCAAGAAAGATTATTCGATGCCGACAAGTGCATGAAGCGAATCGGCGAACCGTTGATGACGTAGCAACAAGCTACCACAATAGCAAATCAAGTGGCCCGCGTGCTCGCCAGTCATCTCCAGATGACCCGCGTGCTCACCAACCAGCTCTAAGTAGCATGTGCACTTATCAGCCGCCTCCAAGTTAATAAAACTCATGAAGTGAATTGGTGAAGCGTACAAATCAATGAAATGACAAAATGCGCGTAACGACAAAACAAGTCAAAACCCGAAAAACCAGAATAGCCCTTGGCGACCAAGTCGCGTAAAAATGACTCGACCAAAGCCATTGGCTCGCATAGGCACGAGCAGCCACTTGGTGGCTCACATGGCCGCGAGCCACCAAATGGTGCCTCACACAATTCTGAGCCGAAAATACATTTTTGACAGGATTTCTCGGGATTTGGTCATTTCAGAGCCTCCCAACTATTTTGATACTATCCCTGAACATGGTTAAGCACTTGCTAACTGCAGATAATGTTAAATTATTCATTCTCATCTGAAAACACTGCAACCGAAGCCTATAAATACAAGCCTAAGACCTTTATTCATAAGGATCTGAAATCAGGGGGCGAAATATAATCAAAGAGGAGGAGGTGCTGCCGAATTAGAGAGCCAAGAGCACCGAATTTCAGCGAAGGCTAGCAAATCTTAGCGAACTTCAGTATAAAGAGGAAGCTATTCGGAGGATCTGAGGCCCATCCCCCCCTTTCCTCCGGATCAAACTTTGTTTTGATCTCGAGAAGAGTCGTAATATCGCTTGATCGAGATTATCACTTCTATGATTACTTCCTTTATGAAGTAAGAACTTTGATCATCAATCTGTCAACCAGATATGATCTGTGGCGGTTCACGGACTAATGCGTCCCCGACATAGGCAAAGATCTCACACAAGCAGCGGGTGATAAAGATCCACTGCGTTTGTTTTAAGAGAGAGTTGTAATCTTTTTATTTCATTTGTGCAAGAGAAGTCTTATAAAAAGGCTCACTCTTTTGAACTTGTTATAAGTCGATAAACGATTATAATGAGTTCCCAAATAATGAAATTAACTTTTACCGCAAACAAACTGACAACCACAGTAGGAGCCACCAGCCTTTCTGCGAAGGTTGATGTGTCGCAACCTCGGACCCGGATCTCGGTTGACGTAGAGGTCGTGTACGAGTTTGACCAAGCCAAGTTCAAGGAGTATCTGTCATCCTCTTCCTCCAGATCCTCCACACCTTGCAAATCGCAAGAAGATCAACGCCCCCGTTACCGCTATGGTCATACCTTGCAACACCCCTACGGCTGAAGCTTCAGATCTAAACTCCTTAATAAAGGAGATAGGCGTTGGAGTCACGATAACCCTATCAAAGAGGGCACACCAAAGAACACCAACACATCGCGTGCTAATTCGCCAAGGCTTTGGAGCCTTTTGACGGGATCTGCTATGATGCAGATTTGAAACTAAGAATGCGCTAAGTGTTCCAGCAGCGAGAAAATGCCCCTTCTTCCAAATCATCAACAAAAGAATGGATCCAAGTCCAAAGGACCAGTTCAACTCTCGAGGAGTGTATCCAAAAGCATCACGCACGTGCTTTCGCACAAAAGGAGCAAGACACGAAGGAGAACAAGGTGACCAGGAAACCATCAAAACCACGCCAAGAATGGAGGCCAAAACTTCAAAACAGTAATTCGGACAAGTGCCGAGACACCCTAAACTCGCGAGCCAGCAAATGGTAGCTCAGCTTACACCCAAAACTCGCGAGCCAGCAAATGGTAGCTCGGCCAAGGCCAAGCCACCTCGAGCTAGCCCGCGACATGGCCGAGCCAGTTCAACCTGGTCGGCACTCGCCTCACCTCTCGTGGCTGTTTCTGACAGCCCTCGTTCCTATTCTAACTGCTCCCGTACCTTCAATGAAGTCCCACTGTAGTGTTGGCCTATCAAAATTCAAGATTATGATGACGGATTGCCTTGGTCCTTCATACGAAGATCAAGGCAATGCTCCGATGAATAAAACCCGAATAGTTCCACAGACCGGAGGTCGTACACGTCCTCCTATCAAACTATCTACTGCTTAAAGGTGTCCCACCACCTCCAAACAAACCAGGACACCCTCATTGTACATATTCATGTGCCGTGCATAAGGGAATTCATGTTGCCTCTAGACTGGGGGTGCGTGCAGAAGACTAGGATCCCGTTAAGGACGCACCCTCATGAGGGCGTGGTCCCAAACACGTAACTCATGTGAACGTCAACAAGGTGTTACCTATTCAGAAGAAAATATGTCTGTCAAACGACAACGTTATACCTGGAGACTCAAACCAACAGCCGATAGGTTGCTCCGACCATAACGTCGATGAGTTGTACTATCGGGCTGGGTTACGAAGAAATCTTGAAAGAGAAGTATTCCCAAATCAGACTCTCACTGTCCTTGTGAGAGGTTTATCAGTGTGTTATTATCAGTGTGTAGCTACCCTAAGACCGCTCCACAGAGGGTCTCGGTATTCGAAAGGACCTATACTGAAGTGTCTAAGCCTAAATCAAGGCGTTTCCACAAAAGAAGATTGGTCATTCGAGATGACGAACTCCAAGAAGTTACCATCAACATGGTCAATAAGGAAAAGTCTCTGATTGTTTCAAGTTGTTCTAGCCCTGACTTTTGTCCAGGAAGTAGTGTCAATTCGGGAATAGCCCAACTAATGTCTTGACTCCAGCTAGAAGTTGTCAGACCTAAACAATCCGCGGTCATGATTAACATAGCTGATAAGGGAAAGTCGACTCAACCTTCTAGTTCATACCCTCTCATATCACATCATCTAACTCGACTACGCGCAGGGACTACTAGACATAGGGACTATCAGAGGATGAATAGAGGATTATCCTCAGATGATGAAGTATCAGATGCCAACTCTGCAGTCACTTCTGATAATACGGTATCCAGCCCAGGATAATCCCGCAAGGCATTTATGATCAATACCGAGCAAATGACCAAGATTCTTGAAGATGCTTTGGCTAAGCAAAAGGAGAACTTTAAGTTCGAAATGAAAATAGCTATGTTACGGATGAAGGAAGAACATGACCGACGGATCCAAGCTTTGTTAAGTCAAATCAGTGATCTAGTCGTCATAATAATGCCTACCAGACATGTGGCGATTCAGACATGGAAGAACACCTCGATGCAGATAACCCTCCCATTGGCCAAAACGTTAGGGGTGATTCCACTAAAAATAACAACGCTAGAGGTGGTCCCACCAATAATGACAATACAGGGGGTGGCCACGATGTTCCTTCTCAAAATCGACCAAGGAAGGATACGAGTGAGGATGTGAAGATGAAGGACCTTGAGGGTAAAATCAATGCCTTGATATCCATTCAGAAGGTGAAAAAGATTGGCATTCCATATCCCTATCCAAGAGAGTGGGAGTCAATCTCATATCCGGCAAAATTCAACCTGATCAGTTTTACGATGTTCAACAGGAAGGGTTCCCTCACTCAACACTTAATTTATTTCAAGTTCCATTTGGGAGTGGTGTCTATCAATGAGCTTTTGATGGTCCAGTTATTCGTTGGCATCCTTCGCGAGCCCGCCTTTGATTAGTATCGCCGTCTCAAGCCCGAAAGCATCAACAACTGGGACGATATGAAAGGCTTATTTCTTGACAATTTCTTTGAAGATGACACTATAGTATCAATTGGAGCTCTTTTGGACCAGAACCAGGAAGACAGAGAGTTAGTTGACACCTTCGTCAAACGCTTCCGAAACAAAGTGATGAACTACCAAGATCTGGTCACAGAAGAGTTCATACTCCAGACCTGCCATCATAATCTCTCCCTCGATGTCCTTGAAGTTATGGGAGTTATCCCCTCAATGACCTGGAAGGTCGAGTGCTTCCTCAAAAGAAAGAAGCTCGAGAGAGGCCAGTCGACGGTTAACACACCTAAAGCTACTGTCGATGCAAATCAAACTTCATAACGGCAACATTAGAAACAACGAAGGACTCCAGATATGAGACTCTAAAAAGAGTACTCCTTCCAGGATGAGGAAGTTCCAACTATCTTCAAGTACCTCCTCGCTAACGACAAAATCGAGCTACCACCTATTAAAGATCAGGAGGGAGCTAAGAGGGTTACAGATCCAAGCTACCGTGCGTACCACAGGAGCGTTCTTCATCCCACCAAGGTTTGTTTTGGTCTCAAAAATAAAATCCAAGCTTTAATCGACTTCGGCGTCATAATAGCAGAACAAGCCAAATGAGAACGGAAAGCACTCAGACGAGTATAAGAGTATAAACTGCTTCTCCCCTTCATTCCGATGAGTATATGAGTATAAACTGCTTCTCCATTGACTCCAAATAGTATACAAGTATAAACTGCTTCTCCATATACTCCAATAAGGTATACGAGTATAAACTGTTTCCCAAACCTCCAAGTGGTACACGAGGCTAAACTGTTCCTTGCCCTTGATGGGAAGTGTAGGCTGTCTAAAAATCAGAATAGATAGTTAATTCCCCATCAAACACCGATAATAGAAGTTACAATTTGACGACTTCCAGAAGGCTACAATTGAAGACTTTCACGTAGATCGCTAAAGGTTACAATCTGACGACCTTCACGACAACTGATAGAAGCTCTAATCAAACAACCTTCATAATCAACATCGGGAGTTACAATCTGACGACTCTCACATATCAGAGAGCTAAAGCAAAGGTTACAAAATGAAGGTCTTTGCAACGCTTCGACAGAAAGAGACTACAAATCGACGGTCTCTTCAAACCAAGACGTGGAAGTCCTCCCCGCGTATCAGCATCAAGACGCCCTGGCCAGGGGCAGCGCCCCGAAGCTCCATGGTATACACCAGGTCCTGTATTGGATTTTGTTACCCGAACGCATGCCTGAGCTCCAGGTTTAGCTGGTGAAACGCAGTCTTGCATTCTGCATTTTGGTTCTGAAACGCATATTTGAGAGTTGCGTTCATTTTGTAGAACGCGCCCCTGAGGGCTGCGCTCAGTCTTCTTCACACAGAGCCTATGTTTGGGCTCATCGACGCGAGACTTGCATTCTGAAATAGAAACACAGGGCACAGGGTCGCGTTTAGGCTCACAAACACGAAGCTCGTGTTGACTTGAGGATCGACATTCTCGAAGATGTGCTCGTCGTAGGGATCTCCTCCTGCATCGAGCGACATTCTTCTTAGCCTGCTTCAAGGCCTTTGTAGCAACATCACCATCTGTGTTGATCAAGTTTGTTGCCTCAATAGGCTTCTTGCGTCCTGATACCCGTCGTCTTGACGTGGGTTTGGTTGAAGCTGAGCCCATTCCATCGAAGGAGGGGCTGTCCAAGCAATTCGGCCCAAAGGAGAGGTCTTCCTTTGGCATAGGAGCAACAGTTGGAGCTTTAGTCTCATTAGAGACTTTGCGGATCTTGCGCATAGCTTTGGGGCTAAGGGATCCAGAGGAAAGAACTTCCTCATACTTGGCTTGATCAAACTCAACAATAAGAGTTTCGACGGTTGTTCCAATGAGATGAACGTCAGATTACGCCACCACTTCTTCGTCAGAGAAGCTCGTCCCCAGCGGAGTCGCCATCTTTTGTTTGTTGGAAAATTTACAATAAGAAAATAATGAAAGAATCATATTTAATTTATTCTCTCTAACTGCTTAGAAAAAAGAATGATTACAAATCTCTCAACTCTTGATTACAATTGGATTTTCTGAATACAAAAGAGAAGAGAATGATCTGGATTCTCCCCTTTGTTTAATTCTGGGTTCTTCACGGTGGCGATGGAGTGCCTCCCTCGAATGCTCACGTCGAGTTTGCTCTCCGTTGACGATCCGAATGTCTTGATTCACTGGAACGATATCTCCTCCTCACGATTTGATGTTGTGGAGGACTTGCGTGGCAAGTTTAAAACTCTGGACGAGTTGATAACTCTGAATGAGTTGGAAACTCTTGAAAAAGAGTTGATTTGAACCGAGAATCCGTTCTCAAGCCAAGGCCGAAGGCTTCAAGGAATGCTCCAAAGGATGAATGCCAATCTCTCAATCTATGATGCTCCAAGATCTCCCCCTTTGCTGATAAGAAGTTCTAACCGACCCCCCTGAACTGAATTGATTTTTAGTTATTTATAGAGGATTAAAGGGTGTAACCACCCCCTTAATTCGCTCCTAAGTGGGACTAATGGGATGTAACCCGCCCTTAAATCACTCCTGAGTGGAGTTGTGATCCCCTCAGATCGTAGGAAACGGTTTTGAAACCGTTCAGCTCGTGTTTGAACAAGTCAAACGCAAAATCCACGTTCTGACATAAATTCTGCATTTAAACGCAGCGTCTGGAAGCTCGAACGTAGCGTCTGGTTGGAAGCTGCGTTTGGCAGCTTGGAAGCTGCGTTTGGCAGCTTGGAAGCTGCGTTTGGTAGCTGATGGTAGCTGCGTGGGCAGCTTTCGGAGGCTGCGTTTGCGGCCGAACATGAGCTGCGTTGGCAGCTGGATCTGAGCTACGTTTGCAGTGTTTTGAGCTGCGTTTGTAGCGATTTGGAAGCTACGTTGGCAGCGTTGGAAGCTACGTCTAAGCTGTGTTCGTGGCTATGAACGCGGTGTGTCTTGATGCTGATACGCGGGGAGGACTTCTATGTCTTGGTTTGAAGAGACCGTCGATTTGTAGTCTCTTTCTATCGAAGCGTTGTAAAGATCTTCATTTTGTAACCTTTGCTTTAGCTCTATGATATGTGAGAGTCGTCAGATTGTAACTCCCGATGTTGATTATGAAGGTTGTTTGATTAGAGCTTCCATCAGTTGTCGTGAAGGTCGTCAGATTATAACCTTTAGCGATCTACGTGAAAGTCTTCAATTGTAGCCTTCTGGAAGTCGTCAAATTGTAACTTCCATTATCGGTGTTTGATGGGGAATCAGCTATCTATTTTGATTTTTAGACAGCCTACAGGAAGTTCCTAGAGAATACTACATATGGTATTCTTAAGGATAACCCAAAATCAAAAATAATCAAGAACCTCCCACTATGGCTATTTAATCATTTCCAAGATGATTAAAACCCTCCCGCTATGATTTCTCAAGCACTCTTTCGTTGAGATAAGATTTAATGACTTCATCCGGTCAATCTTCCCTCAGGAAACCCCCACGATCTAATTGTGGAGTGTTTAATCACTCACTGATTAAATCAATTGACGGTAAGGTCCACTAAAATTCTTTCTGGTTTGATTCACTCAACACTTCCATTGTTAGAGTTCGGACATAATACTGGAAATCTCAAACCCCCCTCTTGTTAAAGTCCTTACAACTTGTCACCAGAAACTCCCACTGTATTAACATAGTGATTTGTACAAATTAGCACTCTCATTGTTATTTGTACCACCCCACTCCTACTTAGTCAAACCTTTAAACAGTTAGGGCCAAAGCCAATATCCTCTCTCGATTCCTTTTATGAACGAGAGGTCAAAAAATTGAACGATCAAACCTTTAAACAGTCATGATCGTCTCAAACTCCCTTTGGTCAAACCTTTAAATAGTTAGGGCCAAAGCCAAAATCCCCTCTCGATTCCTTCCATGAATGAGAGGTCTACAAATTGAACAATTAAACCTTTTAACAGTTAGGATCATCTCAAACTCATATCTAGTCAAACCTGTAAACAGTTAGGACCATAATCAAAATCCCCTCTCGATTCCCTCCATGAACGAGAGGTCCACTTTTAAATTGGATGATTAAACCTTTAAATAGTTAGAGTCATTCCAAATCTCATTCGGTCAAACATTTAAACAGTTATGACCAAAATTAGAGTGCCCATTCGATAACAAAAGACCTCCACCCACATCGAGGGATCAAACCTTTAAAAATTTAGGATCATCTCAATCTCCCCTCTAGTCAAACATTTAAATAGTTAGGGCCAAAGTTAGAATTTCATCTCGATAAACGAGAAATCCCCCTTCAGATTTGATAATCAAACATTTAAACAGTTAGGATCATCTAAATCTTTTTGATTCTCAGAGTGGGGATCCCACTTTGAGTTTCTCTTTTAGTAGGAGATAGAATATAAAATTCTTCCTCTCCAACATCGGGTTCGTCTTTGCCCTGAGAGAACACACAATCTTTCAACTTTAAAATCCGTGCATTACACGCATGTGGAATTTTATCCCGAATCCTAAGTAGGGATAAGTCAACACCTAACACATATTGCCGGTTAGTTTTTTGCTATAAAAAGATAAAAGCTCACATATTCGATATTGTCGCAGATTGTTATTAATAACACCATAATATGTACCTTACATGTGTGGGGAATTTTATCCCGAATCCTAAAAAGGGATAAGTTAGCGCCTAACACGCGTTGCTGGGTAGTCTATTCCTGTGAGAAAGACGAAGTCTGCGTATTCAATATCATAGGACTAAGAGAGTTAACTCTCTTGGTATAACGTTACATGCGGAACGGACTTAAATAATCCACATGCTAGCCCGATTCAAACGGTAGTCGGTAAAAACTCATCAAATCCATTGATGGCTGAGGATTTACCAAAAATTCTAAGTCTACGTCTAACACACGTTGTCGGTAGTCTATTCCCGAAAGAAAGACGAAACCTACGTATTCAATAACGTAGCACTAAAAGAGTTAACTCTTTTAGCACAACGTTATATGCGGAATGGACTTAAATAATCTGCATGCTAGTCCGACTCAAACGGTAATCGGTAAAGGCTCATCAAACTCATTGATGACTAAGGGTTTACCAAAAATCCTATAAAGGTAAGAGTTATTGACGCACCAGTTTTATTAGTTGGCCTCGTGACTTGAGTATCCAACAACTATAGGATAAGATCCATACCTGTAGACGAAACAACTTTGGTCATGCAGCCCGACATTTTGGATCGTCACGCTCTAATGCCTTAAGAGCTTAAACTGTGTACACTATAATAAACGTACGAGTATAAACTGTGTTAACGTCGTTCAATGCAAATCAACGTCTATCAACGCGTCGATAACCTCACCAAAACAAGGCTCAATATTATTCTCAATTCTGAATTAACCATAAGGAGTTCAATCGTGATTCAGATACGAATTCCCGATGAAGATGATCAGTTCAACGTTGATTCAATGACACGAGCTAATTTAAAAATTTACACACCAACTCCAGTTTAAGATTTTGACAACGGTCAGATGATAAACGCAGCACCAGAAGAACTTTATCTATTCGACAAAATACTAAGTAGATTGAAGACTAAAGAATCAAGAATTGAAGCCATTCATAGGTCCTTCTATGTGATCTCCTCAACAAAATACTAAAGAGGTTGAAGACAGTGCCTATCTTATCCAAAGTACTCCAGACTCCTCTATAAAAGAATGAGTCTGAAAGACTTTGGAGGGGGTATCTGTAGGCATCTAAAAATACCTATAGGTATCTGAATACAGCTCGAGATGAGAAGAAGACGACATCAACATCTGAGTCAAGAAGGATTATTTGATGCTGACAAGCGCATGAAGCGAATCGGCGAACCGTTGATGACGTAGCAACAAACCACCACAACGGCAAATCAAGTGGCCCGCGTACTCGCCAGTCATCTCCAGATGACCTACGCGCTCATCGACCAACTCTAAGTGGCCCACGCACTCATCAGTCGCCTCCAAGTTAACAAAACTCATGAAGAGAATCGGTGAAGCTTACAAGTCAACGAAACGACGAAACGTGCGTAACGACAAAACAAGTCAAAACCCGAAAAAACAGAACAGCCTCAGGCGGCCGAGTTGCGTCAAAATGACCCGGCTAAAGCCATTGGTTCGCATAAGCATGAGCCACCACTTGGTGGCTCGCATGGCCGCGAGCCACCAAATGGTGGCTCACACAGTTCTGAGTTGAAAATACATTTTTGACGGGATTTCTCTGGATTTGGTCGTTTCAGAGCCTCCCAAATATTTTGATACTATCCTTAAACATGGTTAAGTGGTTGCTAACTACAGATAATGTTAAATCATCAGTTATCATCTGAAAATACTGTAACTAAAGCCTATAAATACAAGCCTAAGGTCCCTATTCACAGGGATCTGAAATCAGGGGGCTAAATATAATCAAAGAGGAGGAGGTACTGCCGAATTGCTGAGCCAAGAGCCATGAATTTCAGTGAAGGCTAGCAGATCTTGGCAAACTTCAGTATAAAGAGGAAGCTATTCGAAGGATATGAGGCACATTTCCCCTTTCCTCTGGATCAAACTTTGTTTTGATCTTGAGAAGAGTCGTAATCTCGCTTGGTCGAGATTATCACTTTGGCGATTACTTCCTTTGTGAAGTAAGAGTATTGATAATCAATCTGTCAACCAGACCTGATCTGCAACGGTCCACGGACAAACATGTCCCCGGCATAGGCAAAGATCCCACACAAGCAGCGGGTGATAAACGTCCTCTGTGTTTGTTTTAAGAGAGAGTTGTAATCTTTTTATTTCATTTGTGTAAGAGAAGTCTTATAAAAAGGCTCATTCTTTTGAACTTGTTGTAAGTCGATAAACGATTGTAATGAGTTCCTAAATAATGAAATCAACTTTCACTACAAACAAAGGGTTGCCTCACTTTGCTACAAATATGGTCATGGGAGCGATTGTATTTGGAAACACAAAATTTAAGGGAGACCCGTGCTCTCAATGGCCATATTCCGTTAGGATGCATGTATTACTAAGTTATTTTATAATAGATATGATTACATGTAATTTTATACATTTATTTCAATCTATACTAACTCATTGTATATAAAATAGATGGAATGTTTCCAAATCTTGGAAAACCTCCCCAAAAGGTCATGAAAACTTCTACAGGAACGAGCTTGATCAGATGGAGGATGAACATGTATAAAATCATAATATCTAAATATATTCAAACAATACATTATTTGTTACTGATATGTAAATTTACTTAATCTTCTTTATAGGTCATGTGGATGCCTTATAAACTGACTTTAGAGTCACTACCAAATATTTGCAGGGAAGGTGAAGATATATGGCGTGGTCGAGTCCCGATTATATGTTTTGAGATTGTCGAAATGTACGTGTCTGACCGTGTGCTCCGACAATTTAGATTAAATCAACATATTCTAGATATGTAGATAGAATAGAGCGAAATCCAAGAAAAGGAGGACATCATGTAAATTGGGAGCTAATTTGACATGTTTACATTCAGAATTAGGAGTTGAGGGAGGAGGCTATAGTGATGAAGAGGGCTGACGCACCTGACCTAGGTGTGTACTTATGGTGGTATTGGGGGATTACTCACTGATGGATATTTCGAGAGAACAAAGCACCCAATGAGTATATACCGAGAGGTCCAGTTAAGAGAGAGTTGGTAAGTGTATAGGAAAAATATACAATTATTTTGTGATTATTATTTATTTTCATTCACTTACTAATAATCCTCTTTCGTTTTTTATCTTATAGGTACAAGAACTCGATGAGGTTGCTTCTATTGCACACGATACATTGAGAATGACTACCGAGCCAGGGCGAGAAATGCCTTCCTTCGCATCATCAAGAAGATTCAGTCCGCTCTTAGGAGGACGCGTAATGTAAAACGTGATGGACGTGAGGAACGTCTCATAGGATACGAGCGTCGCCAGGTCTGAGGACACACGGGAGTAGGCTCAAGTTGTGCACATGATGAAGCTGGAGGCTCACATCAAGCTCAAGTCAGATGTTCGCAGTAGGTTCAAGTTGATGAGGATGTCATGCGCTCACAAGTTCACATACAACCGGACGATGAGATCATCCGAGCTCATGTTGAAGGTGAACGGGGAAGGGGGGGAGGAAGAAGAGGGAGAGGAAAGAGAGTTGTAAATATTTGTTAAATTTCGATATACTTCATATGATGTTTATGTTTTAAATTGAATGTTACGTTTGAATGTTGCGTATCTGATTGATTATGGATTTTTAGTAAGTGAATTGAATGTTACGATTGAAATTGATTATAGATTGGTATGTGTTTACTTGTGTTTGAAAAGATATTTGTTTAATTGCGTTCGAAATTAATTGTGGATTGGTAAATGTGTACCAAGAGTTGGTGTTAAAGTTGTGGATTGATATGTATTAGCAGGAGTGAGATTTTCTAGCTGAGTGTGGACTGAAAAATCTCTGCAAAATGGGCGGGGTTGGGAATGATTACCATTTCTTGTGTAGTGCCTATGTTCTTTGCTAAATGGGGATTGGGAACCCCGACCATTTCGAATTAGGCATTTCAAAATGGCCAGGGTTCCCAACTCCGACAAATTTAAATATATGCTAAATTAGTCGGGGTTCGAAATCCCGACTAATTTAGCAGCCAAATTGTGGACGAGGTCCAAAATAGTCGGGGTTGTCAACCCTGACTAATTAGGATCGCGCTTAAAAAAAATCGACCAACTTTCTGGCCACGGTGTTGACGTGGCGAGAAAGTGGGTCGGTTTTTGTAATAAAGTTTGAATAGGGTCGAATTTTGAGAATAAAATTTGGAATATGTTTATTTAGAAAATTTCTTCATAGGGCGCCTATCCACTTAAGTTTATAGGAGTATACTATCTTGTGTTATTAAAAAAAAGAATTTAGGGCCTACCTTCACTAGATTGTTCATCGCATTCTTCATGTATTTTTGTCTTGTCAAAATACTTGACTAAATTTAAATAAAACTCAAACAAATATACTGAATCCAACTCTCCAAGTGAAATTACTAAATAATCTTCATGTACTTTTGTCTTGTCAAAGTATTTGACAAAATTTAAATAAAACTCAAATAATATACCGAATCCAATTCTCCAAGTGAATGTTACTAAATAATGGATAACTCAAACTCTAGATGCAAGACATTATCAAATAATTCGGCGGTTTTTTATCGCTTAAACACACAACTTTATTGAAGAAGAAAAGGGAAGAAAACAAGAGCTCACAGGCTGTGAGCAAAATGAGGAAAAATACAAGAAACAGAAAGAATATAGAAGATACAACAAAGATAAGGACGTATTGCTTATCAAACAATTCAGATTTGAATAGAAATTATTTTAAGGAAGATATTTATTTAAAGCAGGCTCCCTTTTTTTCTTACATATTTCTATACTACTAGTAATACGGAGACATACTTTAAACTGAAGTAATTCTCATTGAAAGCTATATTAAATGTCTTTACACAAGGAAAGCATTCAATATTTTTCCTTCTTTTGTGTTACTAGTTGGAATGCACGTGCAATGCACGTGGTAATTTTTAAATTTATTATTTTATTATTGATTTATTTTATTAAGATTTCTTTAATTTAAACCATATATCAAACATATGGATAGAATTTAAAATTTTAAAAGGATTGAATAATGAAATTACATTTTTTTTCTTTAATCCTACTTATTTCTATCTTCTCAAAACAATTGATAGTCATGCAATAAACAATAGAGATACTATAAGTATCTCTCTTTATCATTGGATATTTTGAGCTTTAATGGTTCCAAATTTCTTTCTAGCGGTAAACTACTTTTACCTATTACGAGCGTGAGATTTTCTGATTACATGTCTATGAAATTCATCGAATCAAAGTAAACTGCAAGATTCTTTAAAATTGTGAAGATAGTATAGAGCAAGAATTTTCAAGAAGGCAAAGAACCAAAGAATCATACTCTTAAAATAGCAGTTCTATCTTTAATAAAATCAATTGCAAATGAAACCAAAGGTGGAAAATCATGAGACTATAACTAAAAATAAACAAATTTATCTTTCCAGATATGGATCAGGTTTAAATGATATTTACTATAGAGTTCACTTTAGATTGGGCTCCAATAAGTTTCTTATTAGAATGAAATTCAGATGTCGCATAGATCCACTGAACCTAACTGATCATAGGCTAAAAACAATGACATATAGAACTATTGATTCACCAAAGCCTCTTTTGAATCATTTGCTACCCGTGTTTTTTTAGTAAGCTGTCTGCATTTACGGCTTGTCCCGATGTACGACGACGAGAAGGGTCTCCTAACCAACCACTTGTTCTCTCTTTTGTACCATCTAGATTAAAGTTTTCAAGTACAAAATTTAGTAAATGCTAGTCTGGGAAAGGTATTTTTGACAGCAGTTAATAAAAATGAAGATATTATAAACACATTTTATCTATGTTAGGTCTAAGAACAAATGACCATGTTAATGAAACACAATAATTGAGTGGCACAGAAGCACTTGGTCAGGAAATAGATAAAACATGTATTGGAGCAAACATGAAGGAGGAAATTTTTTAATAAAAAAGTTAAACATAATGTATTCTATGACATAAACAAATGTAACAAACTTAATAGCAGACCCCCAAAGGAACAGTTAGCAAAACAACGACCAGATTGCCTATTGACATTACTAAGAATTGGTGCCAACCCAGAGTAGGTCCTATTCCAGAACCCTGTATAGAAGATAAAAAATAAACAAGATGTTGATATGATAGAGAAAAAGAAATCAAAACAAATGAAAACCTATTTGCAAGAAATTAATAAGCCTATATATGCAAGACTTACAAGAGGTCGTGAAGGAGTGCTAGCAATTTGTGATTGGTACTTCAATATAGTCCAATCAAACACATATTCAAATAGAAATCTTGTAGATTATGATTCAACATCATTCAACATCTTGCTTGAGAATTACAGATATATGAACCTGCCATCAGCACAGAATTCCTCATCAATATGAACAGTATGAGCTTATCCTCGTGAATAAAAAGGTCACAAAATATTCTTTTAAGTTATGAATAATAACGTTTGTCGTCAAACCGTAGTGAACGGTTGTAGTGGAAGTTGGATGCAAATTATGTAGGCTATTCACGGCATAATGCCTGAAGATAATATGTGAATGTTGTCATGATTAAAATATATATCTATTTAGTCATTATTAAGAAAAGTATGAAAATATGTTAGGGTATGTCGGAGTGGTGGAGTCCTAGGTGGCAACACAAAATGAGCGACCAAAATTTTCCCACGCATACACAATTGAAATACTATAAAGTATAAATTAAGAAAATTATTTGATACTGATAATTGAAATACCATAAAGTATAAATCAGGGCAAAAGTATAAATTTACTGGTATTGAGCAAAGATAATTAAAATACATTTAATGCACGTGTATCCCAATTGGACTCCACCACTCCGACATACCCCAGTATTTTCCCACACAGCTAAGCCTAAAGACGAATATCTTAGAACTTGAAACTTATCGGAATATTATAATCAATTTTATGTGTAGAGAACTTCCTGAGCTTTCCAAAAACATATTATAATAAGGAATCCATGAATCGAGTCAAAAGATATCGTCCTCCAAAGTTGCATCTCGAAATCTATCCGAAATTACTCGTTTTTCTTCCATTGTTCTGCTTCCCCATAATCGGATTTCTTTCGAAAAGCATCAATTATTGCCTCCGCATCATAATTTTCCCAAGATTGAAACAATGGTTTAAACTAAAAATTAGTATAATAGTTTATGCCTCTGTTGTTAACAGAGTGCTAGTATTTAAAAAGTTATTGACAAACTTTTCAAAACATCTAGTTTACAGGTAACTCGTGTTTCTTCTCTGCATCTGATCTATTTATGTTTGAAAACTCCTCATATTTTTTCTTTTATAAGGATCGTAGGTAGTATTACTGAGGGGCAACCCCATGACCACAGGGTGTCGAAGGTTGCCAGAGACTGTACTGATGGTTGGACTATTATTATTATTATTAATTATTATCATACATTTTTACATTGAAGATAGACTATAAACACAATAAAAAGCTTAAAATGAAATTTTACTAACCTCACAAAGGCTATGACGTTAAAAGTTGTACAATATGGTTTAGATTTATAAAGGTTTCAATAGCTTTCTAAATTCCAGAACTCCTAAAACCTAAGACCCTGATAGATTCATGCATTACAATTTACAAAACTTCCTTAACCATAATAAATTCATGATTTATAGCCTACAAAAACTTTCTTGTTTTCCTTAATTTTTCATAACTTCTAAAACCCAATAACCTTAGTAAAATTCATGCATCATGAGTTGCACAACTTTCATTCAAAAAACATTATTCTAATTGAAAGGCCCGCAAAAAGAATAAAACTTTAATTAATAGTAAAATCGATGCGTAACATACTAATTAGAAAGCTATAAATTAAATAATTACGTTCTAATGTGTAATGTAAAAAAATGATTTTATGTATAAATTTACTAATTCATGTATTAATCTTACTCTACAAAATGGCATACAAATAGTTCTGGTATAAGAACACTCCAGTGAGACAATTTTTATAATGTATCATGCTTTTAATTTTTTATAATGTCAACAATGAAAGTATTAGAGAGATTATGTTAACACACAATGATAATTTTATATTAATGTATCATGCTTTTAATTATAATGAATCAAAACAGTTCGCATAATCAAGCATTATTATCTTTAAATTTCATAACGAAAAGTTAGAATAACAAAATAAAAACAACAAAAATATAAACCGCTAGGCAATGCTAGAGTTGAGAGGATGTTGGCAAGTGTAGTGAAGGCATCGACCTCATGTACAGATCTGATAGTCAAGTTGTAGTCACATGAGGGGCGAGCGATGTAAGAGCATCAAGGGTGCAGTCACGATCCAAGCAGGACACTGGTCGAGGGAATGGGCCGGAGTTGAACCGACTACAGGAGGGTGATAGGCGAAACCGTAAATGATCTATTGAGAACCTTAGCCTTTTTCGTGCCTTTGGCAAGGGCTAAACCAAGCATATGGTGATGACACAAATGGTAAGAGCTATTGATGAGAGGAAGAGAATCATCCAATCGAGGTTTGATTTTACGATTTTAGGAATTTGGCTTAGTAGATGATGTGGTGGGTTGAAGAGAATGAGTGGCTTAATTTATAATAGAAGATGAGATGAAAGAGAGATAAGTGAGGGGAAATAAAACTGATTGAATTATGGTTGATTAATATAAGTTATAAACGAAGGTGGTTATGAGAGAAAAGAAGTTGAATGGGTATTGGAGGTAGTGAGTAATTAAATTTTCTATATGTTTCTCATCATTTAAATCTTTATTGATTAGTGGCCTAAGTTCACAAAGCACATGTGAGGTTCACTACGCACAGATTAGTTTCTACCATTATTACACATAAATACCAATTAATGGAGAATGTAACTCTCATGTCTAATAACGGTGAATAGAGGTGGTAACTCATACTAATCATATATTTATAGAAAAAATAATAGGAATAAGGATAGTCATATTATTTGAAGAGGTTAAGAGTTACGGGAGGTTTAAGAGGTTTTATTATGTGATAGGAAATGTTTTAATCATATGGAAGATAAATAGATGAGTAACGGCAAAAAAAAAGATATTAAGTTAATGAAATGAAAGATGATGATAACTTTGTTATATTTACAATAGTTGAAGGATAATTTGGGGTAGGGAAAGTTTTTTTGGAACTCCTCTTTTAAAGAGTAGATAGATACTTGTATGTCATTAAGCAATATTAAATATCATTAATTTGCCATGTGATTTATAAATTATGATAAATTATCAGGTTAAAGAGAGATCAAAGGGCGAAGATTCTAGAAGGTAAAAGGTCGTCCTTTTTTATATATTATCAAAGCCTAGTGGAAATTCCAGTTACACTCGTGAGTTCGAACTTCGAAAGAAAGGAAGGGCAAGATTCACATGAAACTACCCCCACGTTGCAAAGGATTTCAAGTTTTCATCCTTTCTTGTTACTTAAATATGTGGACTAATCCTCTCCATTTCCTTTTTCTTCTTCTTTTTTTCCGCAAAAATGGTCATAGCCTTGGTTGCTTTCATTTAGTCCAAACACGTACCCCTTCAGGGTATTGATACAAATAGTAGAACAAAATGCATTTAAAAGATCTTGAGGGGACCACTAGCTACATAGCTTGGAGGATGTTGTTGCGCGCAGCGGAAATTTCGACAGCACTTCGGCAGCACAACAAGAGAGTCAGGTCGCAATAAGAATTCTTATTTCTCAAAGGGAACAAGAATCTGAAGCCTAATATCCCATCAAAGTGGGATATTTGCTCTTCCTCTCGTCAGCTCTAGGACTGCGCGTCGAGGGAACCTAAAAGCTATTACAAATCACACAAATAGCGATACAACCAATTTTTACATGGTTCGGCAAATTACCTACGTCCACGGGGTAAGGAGGGGGGAGATCTACTAATAGAGGGAGAGAATACAACTAGGGTTTACAATCACTCACAATCTAAACCCTCAAACAAACTCTCAAATCCCTCACAAATACCTCTCAAAGAGATGCACAAAACCCTAAAAGAGACTACACAAAATCTCCTCAACTGCAGCCACAAAAAGAAGAAAACCAAAACTACCTTGCACTGTTTGCTCCTGTACCGCAGCCGCCAAAACAAATTCCGTGCTCTTTGCTGCAGCCGCCTAACACCCAAAACAATCTCCTACACAAAAACCTAAACAAAGGAACTAGGTATATATATAGGGGATGTATTCGGGTGAATGTTGAATCGGGTGGGCCAGCCAGGCTGTCTCACGAGCTCACATGCTCGTTCTCATGCGGAAGGGAGGTAGAAAACGTCACATGCTCACATGCTGTGGCCCCCACTCACAATTCTCCACCTCGGTGAAGTTTTCTCAAAACTGAGCAGACACCAAAGCAACCAAGTGTCCCATGTGTTGTGTCCAGTACACCGTGAAACAAGTCGAGAACCCGAACGAGAGTCCAAACAATCTCACCCCCAACAACTAATCCAAACCGGCTGTATCTGAAAGACTGCCTACGTATCCTCTTGCCCAAGGAATCAAGCCGAACGTAGTTCATCCAAATGGCCGCCAACGACCTCAACAATCACGAATGTGCAACAAGTTTCGACAATGATCAAACTTGTTGCTCAGAACCACCTTAGTGAGTATATCCGCCGGATTATCCTTCGTGTGGACTTTAACAATCTCCACATCGTCATCTTCAAGAACATCCCGAACGAAGTGATAACGAACGTCAATATGCTTCAATCGCGCATGAAAAACCTGATTCTTCGCCAAATAGATAGCACTCATGCTATCATAATGAATAGTGACGGACCTCTGCGATATACCAAGTTCCTCCGAAAGTCCTCGAAGCCAAATAGCCTCATTCACAGCCTCCGTAACTGCCATATACTCTGCCTCTGTCGTAGACAAAGCCACCGTAGACTGTAAGGTGCATCTCCAACACACCGGCGCACGGGTCAAAGTAAACACATACCCCGTAGTAGACCGGCGCTTATCCAAATCCCCAGCATAATCCGAATCAATATAGCCAATGCATAGCTGCCTACCTGTAGTGTACCGCTCATAAACCAAACCAACATTGAGCGTACCTCGAATGTACCTTAAAATCCATTTCACGGCGTCCCAATGACCCACTCCTGGATCATGCATGTATCTCGATATCATGCTTACTGCCTGTGACAAATCTGGTCTCGTACATACCATCGCGTACATCAAGCTCCCAACCGCGCTCGCATATGGAGTCTTCGACATCAACTCACGATCTTCAACTGACTTCGGTGAAAGACCAGCTGAAAGCTTCAAATGGGCTCCCAAAGGTACACTAACTGACTTCGTATCCATACTAACATGGAATCGCTGTAGAACCTTCTTCAAGTAAGCCACCTGTGTCAAAAAAATTCTGCCATTCTTCTTGTCTCTGCCGATCTCCATCCCTAGAATGCGCTTCGCCTCACCCAAGTCCTTCATCTCAAACTCATTTGAAAGCTGAACTTTCAACTCATCTATAGCCGACCTGGAAGTAGAGGCAACTAACATGTCATCGACATAGAGCAACAAATAAATATATGCACCTCCTTTCATCTTGCGAAAATATACGTAAGGATCAAATTGGCTCCGAGTGTACGAATGACCAATCATAAAACCATCAAATCACCTATACCACTGTCGAGGAGACTGCTTTAAACCGTATAGCGATTTCTTCAACCTGCAAACCAACTTATCTTTCCCTGCAGCTCGGAATCCCAATGGCTGAGTCATATATATTTCTTCATCAAGATCACCATGAAAAAATGCCGTCTTCACATCCAACTGATCTAACTCCAAACCATATTGTGCCACCAAAGCTAGCAGAATCCGAATCGAAGAGTGCTTCACCACCGGAGAGAAAACCTCATTATAATCAATACCTTCCTCCTGTACATAGCCCTTCGCAACCAACCTAGCTTTGAACCTCAATGGAGTGCCTTCAATGCCCTCCTTCTTTGTGTATACCCACTTGCAACCAATTGCCTTCCGCCCCTTTGGAAGCTTAACGAGCTCCCATGTATCGTTCTTATGAAGAGATTCCATCTCCTCCTGCATAGCCACCTGCCACGAATCAGCCTCCGAACTCTGTTCGGCCTTTCTGAATATAGTAGGCACCAACTCATCGATACTCTCCACCGGAAGTGCATACGTAACTGTGTCGGCATACCGTGCTGTCATCTGTATGTTTCTCCTCTGTCTCCGAACCGTAATAGAATCCTAAACCTGAGCCGTCGGTTCCTGATCCTGCACATTTGTACTCGCATCCTCCGTGTCACCGTCGTGCTCACCGGGCGTCACCTTAGTCGGCACCTGCATGGATACTGTACCATCTGGACGATGTGGAGCTGCATCGATCTCCACCACCTGCGATATCTCCTCCGTCGGGTCGCTCTCCACCTGATGAGAACTGGAAAGCTTCAAGATAGAAGCCTCATCAAACGTGACGTCCCTACTCAGCACAATCTTCTTATCAACTGGATCCCAAAGCTTGTATCCCTTGACACCACGCTTGAATCCTACAAATATGGCCTTCCTAGCTCGAGGTTCTAATTTATCAGTTCTAACATGATAATATGCAGGGCACCCAAATACCTTGAGCTGGTCATAATCGTCTGCTGGCTTTCCCGACCACTTCTCCATAGGGGTTTTCCCCTCAATCGCAGATGAATGCAGCCTATTAATGAGGTGGCTCGCATACGTAAGTGTCTCAGCCCAAAAGATCTTCTCCAAACCACTTTGCGATAATAAGCATCGGATCTTCTCCAGTAAAGACCGATTCAACCTCTCTGCCACCCCATTTTGCTGCGGTGTATGACTAACCGTGAAGTGCCTCTCTATGCCCTCGTCTCGACATAGCTGCAGAAAGGGGTCTGAAGTATATTCACCACCGTTGTCGGTTCACAACGTCTTGATCTTTCTCCCCGTCTGCAGTTCCAATCTCTTCTTCCACTCCACAAATAAATCTAGGACTTCACTCTTTTTCGTCATGGTGTACACCCAACAACGCCTAGAATAGTCATCTACAAAAGTGACGAACCAATGTCGACCACCAAGTGATGCAGTCTTGGTGGGACCCCAAACGTCTGTGTGCACGTAGTCCAGGATGCCCCTCGTCTGATGAATGGCAGTCCCGAACTTCACCTTCGTCTTCTTGCCAAGAACACAGTGCTCACAGAACTCAATCTTTCCACTCTTGGCTCCCTTCAATAGCCCCTGCTTGCACAATGCCTGCAGTGACTTTTCACCTGTGTGCCCCAACCTATAGTGCCAAAGTCTGCTCATGTCCGCTTTAGAAATAGCCGAAGCAACCTGGCCAATCTCGGTGCTTCCCTTCAGATAATACAAATTTTGATTGCGGACTCCCCTCATCACCACTAATGATCCCTTAGTAACCTTCGCTACAGCGTTTTCGAAAGTCACCTTGAATCCCTTTGCCTCCAAAGCTCCAACCGAGATAGGATTTTTCTTTAATTGGGAAATAAATTTCACCTCCTTCAACTCACGGACTACTCCATCGTGCATCCTAATCCGCACGGTACCTATCCCACAAACGCCACAGGATTGATCATTTCCCATGACAACAACGCCCCCGTCGACTTTCTCAAAAGATGCAAACCAATCTCGCCTAGGGGTCACATAAAAAGTAGCGCCAGAATCAAGCATCTAATCTGATGCATCCACATGGTTCACCTCCGGAGTAATCAGTAGAGAAAAGCACGAATCATCGGAATCATCGCCTTTCGCAATATTCACCTCATTGGCCTTCGGGCCCTTTTTCTTGCTATTCTCCTTCTCCTTGAGCTTCGGACAGTCTCTCTTCCAATGTCCCTGCTCCTTGCAGAATGCACATTGGTTCTTTGTTAATTGGTGGCGGCCTCTAGACTTTGACCTCCCTCTGTTACCACCTTTCAGATATGGGCTTCTGCCTCTCGTCGACAAGGCCTCGCCTGAAGTGCTAGCACGGGAAGTCTTATTGTCCTTCCTCCTCAAATCGTAGTTCGTCAAAGCGTTAGTCACTTTACTATAGCTGATAGAAGATCTCCCGTTCAACAAAGTGAGCACGAATGTATCATACTCCTCATCCGGTAAGGAGCCCAACAAAATAATCACCTTGTACTCATCCAATATCTTCTCATCAACATTCGCCAAGTCCGACAACAACTTAGTGTAGTTGTTCACATGAGCCGCTAGCGAGGTGCCTCTGGACATCTGAAATCTGAAGAGTCTTCGCAGCAAGTGCAACCTGTTCTCAACACTCTTTGTGAGATACTTATTATTGAGAATTTCCCACATCTTCATTGCAGACGTCACCCCAATCACATCATATTTCAGTTCCTGTTCCAAACAGGACCTGATCACCCCACACGTGTTCCTATTCATCTTATCCCATATCGCCTCATCATATTTAGGTGGCCTCTCGTGGACCATAATGGTCTCTTCCAAATTCTGAGCAATGAGCGCATCCTGTACGTCGCTCATCCACAAACCAAAGTTGATTTTACCGTCATACTTCACCACACTAATTTTGGTGTTTTGAAAACCAACTTGAACCGTACTCGCCATTGACTTGCTGCTTTCACCTTCTTCTCCCATTGCGAACTAACTCCAAATTATAGAGAAAGAATTAAATTTGATAGAAATTAGGAACCACCCAACTGAACCCTAGACCGGATTCCAAATAGATTTCCTAACCATACGAGGAAAGCAAAATCTTCAACGGCAACTCCTAATGCTATCTCCACCGAAGCCGAGAACTCCAAGAACTAAGCTTCACACAAGAATCTTCCTCTACCAAAAAACCCTAGATCTGAAATATGGGCTCTGATACCACTTGTTGCGCGCAGCGAAAATTTTGGCAGCACTTCGGCAGCACAACAAGAGAGTCAGGTAGCAATAAGAATTCTTGTTTCTCAAAAGGAACAAGAATCTAAAGCCTAATATCCCATCAAAGTGGGATATTTGCTCTTCCTCTCGTCAGCTCTAGGACTGCGCGTCGAGGGAACCTAAAAGCTATTACAAATCACACAAATAACGATACAAACAATTTTTACGTGGTTCGGCAAATTGCCTACGTCCACAGGGCAAGGAGGGGGGAGATCTACTAATAGAGGGAGAGAATACAACTAGGGTTTACAATCACTCACAATCTAAACCCTCAAACAAACTCTCAAATCCCTCACAAATACCTCTCAAAGAGATGCACAAAACCCTAAAAGAGACTACACAAAATCTCCTCAACTGCAGCCACAAAAAGAAGAAAACCAAAACTATCTTGCACTGTTTGCTCCTGTACCGCAGCCGCCAAAACAAATTCTGTGCTCTTTGCTGCTGCCGCCTAACACCCAAAACAATCTCCTGCACAAAAACCTAAACAAAGGAACTAGGTATATATATAGGGGATGTATTCGGGTGAATGTTGAATCGGGTGGGCCGGCCAGGCTGTCTCACGAGCTCACGTGCTCGTTCTCATGCGGAAGGGAGGTAGAAAACGTCACATGCTCACATGCTGTGGCCCCCACTCACAGATGCAACGGCCACGATAATATTGTGAGTACTAGAACATTAAGGGATCTACGAGTGTCATAAATTGACAAGATTGGGTTTTGATGAAGAATCCAAATGCATTCAGGTACGATATGAGGAAGATGTCATATATAGTGGGGAGGCGGTGTGTGCGAAAATATATAGATGCAAATCTTATTGCCTCAAAAATCTCATGTGCTTCAATGACGAGCGGAGAAAACGAACAAACTATTCTCGTTGCCACAAGAGAAATATTCCCTTGATTCATACGTTCGATTAAACCCCATGATGATTGAGGCTATCGAGAAGTGATGAGCGTGTTAAGCATGTAGTTAGATTATCTTATTTTGCTTTACTTTAGTCCCATCTCGCTTAGGTTATTAGAGCTTTTCTACTTTTCCTTGTAATTAAACATTTCTTTGAACATATCAATAGAATGAATATTATAATCAGCTTCTCTCAAAACCTCTCTATACTTATGATGGTATCAGAGGCATCCTCTTCATCCTAGAGAAACCTCTTTCTCCTCAACCCTGAGGCTCTAGCTAGAGGGGTTTCTTTACACTTGTATTGACGCCTCCAATCACAACAAATGTCTACCCATAGATCCCTCCTCCTGCACAACTTGCCAAACCCACCAAAGCCCCGCCTTCCCAGTCACTGCTGGCAACCCTCACATTGTAGCAATCATTGTCGCGATCTCAACCCTTATCATTGATCATCGCTATAGATTGAATATGTGTTTGATTTCCTCTATCATGTTTAAGGAGGCCTCTCCAAAAAGAAATATATCATCGGCTACGAGAAAACAGGGGCATGATGGTTGATTTGCGTTTCGACATAACGATCCTTTGATACGATGCCAGGCTATCAGATATCTACCTACCGTAAACAAATGCGCTTTGATTTTCAGAGATAAGCTTAATTTGGCGGATAATGCCAAGGCCTCTACTTGCAAAAAATTTTGCTACAAATATCAGCCGATAATCAGAAGGCAACTGATTAACAACTTTTTTGGGAATCAATGTTAGCAAGGCACGGTTGAGCTTAATTATTTGGAAATGTCATTGTCCAGAAAATATCTTGTTCTAACGAGGTAACATCTGGACCAATAATATCCCAACTTGCCTGATATAGAATGAAGCGGGCAACCCATCGGGTCCAGGTGCCTTGGTAGCTAGGATGCATTTGCTTGAATATCATGAGGATTTCTTCCGTATTTAACCTGTGCTATCAAATCGAATTCCCTCAAACTCTTCCCGCTACAAGTCTTTGGACCTGTACATGCCATCGGCTAATCTTTGGAAATTCTATGCATATACTTAATTGAGAGTCGGACACGTAACCATGAAATGAGACGCAGTACCAGAGTAGCAATTTTATAAATGCTAGGGCGAGTCATGGAGTAAAGAATTAACTAAATGCTTAACTGAGGAAAAAAAAATAGACAAATGTCTACTTATAGTCAAACTAACATACAGCCATCCATTTTGAAAGGCGGAAGAGAAAAGTATCCATGGGTTTCGATTCACTGAGCTTAATTTGCCGAATTCCTCTGAGGTTTAATTGTTCCTTAACTTCCTCCGCCCTGACTAGAGATCCACAAATATGGAGATTTAGTTATCTAGGAATCTCTCGTGCATACGTCAACATTCCTCTAAACTCTGTGTCTGATGACGATACATCGATTTGAGAATAAACTCTACGGAACGAAATGAGAAAACAGAAAATTTAAACTCAAACTGCCCCCCTCCTCATTAGTCCCCTTTCATTTGTGCGGGCCAGGCTTACAATGGGTCCCACTCCGCGTCACCAATCCTGTCCTCCCCAATCCCTATCTTGACCCAGCCGCCTTACGATTGACCCTCGTGCAAATTTTACCTGACCAAAACCTTTTTATATACAAGCTCCTCTGATCATTTATCCCATACTACAAAAACCAACCCATACTCCTCAAAAGTTTTTCACACCAAGCCCAGAGCAAAAAAATGAACACTACCCCTCAGCCCCTCTTCGAGGCTCTCCCCTTCGACATAAACGACTCCGAGGACATGCTCTTGTTCGAGATACTACGAAATGCATCGAACACAGACGACACCGGCAGCGAGGGAAACACCCGCAACTACGGCTGCAAGTCGGACGTGTCAAGGAGCCAACATAACAAGAAGAAAGACAAGTGCTACCGAGGGGTGAGAAGACGACCGTGGGGGAAATATGCGGCGGAGATAAGAGATTCTACGAGGAACGGGGTAAGGGTCTGGTTGGGGACGTTCGACAGCGCGGAGGATGCGGCGTTGGCTTATGATCAGGCTGCGTTCTCGACGAGGGGAGCAACGGCCGTGATGAATTTTCCGCTGGAGGAGGTGAGGGAGTCTCTCAGGGGGTTGGGGTACTGTAAAATGGAGGATGACGGGTCTCCGGTTATTGGGCTTAAGAAAAGGTATTCGATGAAGAGGAAAGGGAAGGGGATTGAGAAGAGAGAAGTGAAAGTTGAGTGTAGCGGAGTTGGAGGATTCGGGTGCTGAGTATCTGGAGGAGCTGTTTGAGAGCTTCGGAGGTTACGGGACCCTGGTGACTTTGTGATTTGTCTACTCCGTCTTTTCCCCCTTATGTTTTTCTTTTTTCATTTTCCTTTTCCTTTTTCTTTGTCTGGTTGTCTTCTTCTTTTATCGTCTAGTTTTGTTTTGTGACCGCCTGAAATTTAGCTTGCAAATGCAAGTGGTTGGTTTAACTTTTTTATTCTCTTGATGTAAAGCCACAAGGCTGTAAAGAAACACAACAATCTTTATTAAGAGAAGGCCTAGACAATTGGCCAAGTTCCAACCAACAAATAATATGCATGTACACTACCACATAATTGATCTACTGCAACGGTTAAGGCGCAACGGTTTTAACTGTTGCGTTAGATATCTATCGTAACGGTTTTTAGGGTGTAATACAACATTTAATATAAAATGTTGTCATAGGTCTAATAATTGTTTCTGGGCTTAATAATTATTAGTGGCCTTTGAGCTTGAGTAAAGCCCACTGTTTGACCGCACCGCTTAAACCGCACCAGCTAAAGGAAATATCTCTCTCTCTCTCTCTCAAATCCCTAAAATCGCCGCCGCCGCCATGGCCAAAACTCCCTAAAATCGCCGTGGCCAAGATCTTCGTATAATCGGCGATCTCATCACTGAATTCGTTGCTGTTTTCATCTTGGATCTCATCTCCAATCTCCTCTCCGATATCATCTTCAAGCTTGTTGTCATTCTCGTCGTCGAGCTACTCTCGTTGGTCTCGTCGCCGTTTTCAGTCCTCGCCGGAGTCCATTAACTTTCGTCGCCGTTTTCATCTTGTTGGTTTCATCGTCGAGCTACTCTCATTGCTCCAGAAATCGAGCCCAGTCCTCGCCGGAGCTTTCTAGGGTTTGCTCCACCTATCTCTTCTCACGATATTTTGATTTCTCAATTTGCACTACCGCTTTCTGAGTTCAAATTGATTTTTCCAGTTAAATTTAGTGATTTCTATGATTGTGTGTTTATAAGAGATTGGATTTTTTCCTTCTAACATTTAGCTGTTGGGCATGAACTCTCCTAGGTATCTTACATATTTGGAGTTCTTTGTTTCCTTTGTGTGTGAGTATAGCTAGGCGTAAGTTGTGCTGGGCTTGATGGGCAAGCTCATCTGTTTTAACTTGTACCTCCTTTTAATTTGTTAAGGAAGAGATGTCTTGTTAATATGATGGGTCTATTGTTTCTTAGTAAGTGGGAAGTCAGAACATTATAAATATATTGTAAAATTGTCCAAACATGTAAAAACTTAAGTTTTTTAGAGTATCCTTGAATTCATTAGTTGAAAATAACTGAAATGATCTGTTTCAAATAACTAAAATAATCTATAGCCCATCAGTATGATTGGCAACTGGTCGAACTCAAATTTGATTTAAACTCATTAATTTGTCAGTTATGGATTCTTCTTTGGGGTTGTCATAAATGATTTAAATATTGCTTCATTAAACACATTTTTGTGAGTCTAATACAGCAAATGTCATATTGTATACTTTTTTTAATAATCTTCAGAATAGTACGGTTGTAGCATATATGACTTGCAATGTAACTGCTAATATAAAAAGAAATCGGCTTATATAGGATACAATCTAATGAAAATTGTTATTAATGGCAACAAGAGGATTGATTTTTACATTTTATTAATCACAATATTTATATGTAGTTATTAATAGTGTTATTCAATTTTTTCTTTCTCCAGACCATATAATAAATGGCGGAAAACAGAGATTGGATGTATAATGCTCCTAGAGTGAGTGTGGAGTTCATTAATAATGTCAATGAATTTCTTGAGAGAGCATTTGCTAATGGAGCAGTAGGGGATGAAATATGTTGCCCATGTCGCATTTGCTGTAATCGTTTTTGGTATAGTCGTGATGTTGTTTATGATCACCTTATTGTCAAAGTATTTGTGGAGAATTATTATGATTGGTTCTTTCACGGAGAGGGTGTGTCATCAAGGATGGATGTTGATGACAATAATGAAGAAGCTGATGATGTTGCTGATGATGCTCAAGACAATCTGGATGGGTTATTGCGTGATGTATTTAGAGATGTAGCAGAAGAGTCTCCAGTGAACCAAGAAGATGGCCTAAGTGACCATGAAGAAAGGTTAACAAAGGAGGCAAAGAAATTTTATAAGTTAGTTGATGAAGGTAAGCAGCAGTTGTTTCCGGGATGTAAAACTTTTTCTAAACTCTCTTTTATCATCCGGTTGTATCTTCACAAGTGCATCCATGGCCTAAGCAACGAGGTATTTGATGATTATCTAGCCATATGGAGAGAGGCAATTCCTGAAATAAATCTACCAAAGTCTTATTATGAGGCCAAAAGAATTATGAAGGATTTGGGCCTTGATTACAAGAAGATACATGCTTGCCCTAATGATTGCATGCTTTACCGTGGAGAAGATGGAGAAAAAGTTGCTTGCAGTAAATGAGGTGAAAGTAGATGGAAGGCAAATAAGCAGGGTGTTCCAGCCAAGGTTTTAAGGTATTTTCCTTTAAAACCTAGAGTTCAAAGACTATTCATGTGTTCTCAGACTGCTGAATCCATGAGCTGGCATGCAAAAGAGCGCCTCCAGGATGGGAATCTAAGGCACCCAGCAGATGGCAAAGCATGGAAGGATTTTGATTCCAATCATCCTGATTTTGCACTAGACCCTCGTAATGTGAGGCTGGGCTTAGCTAGTGATGGGTTTAATCCATTTCGGATTATGAGCATTTCACATAGTACATGGCCGGTGATCTTGATAAATTATAATTTACCACCCTGGATGTCTCTAAAGCCAGAATATTTCATGTTGTCTTTGCTTATTCCAGGGCCTCAGTCCCCTGGGAATAATATCGATGTTTACTTGCAACCGTTGATTGATGACTTGAAAGAGTTATGGGAAGTCGGGTTGCTTACTTATGATGCTTCAAGTAAACAACCATTTTATGTTCGTGCAGCTTTACTTTGGACTATAAGCGACTTTCCAGCATTTGCAATGTTATCTGGATGGAGTACTAAAGGGAAGTTGGCTTGTCCTTGCTGCAACTATGGCACTTGTTCGCAATATTTAAAATACAGTAGGAAAATGTGTTATATGGGTCATCGTCGATTTTTGAGTGATAATCATCCATGGCGGTTAAATAGAAGAAACTTTAATGGCCATGTTGAGTTAGGAAAAAAAACCTGAATCATTATCCTCTCAGCTTACAAGAATCCTGAGGTTTTGCTTCTCGTCATCGTCGTCGTCATCGGTCATCTTCGTTGTTATTTTTGAGCTTGATTTGGATTTTTTTTTAATTTTGTTTTTTGTCTGTGAAATTACAGGAGCAGAAGTTTATGGTTGGTGTTATCTTGATGGTCCCTTGCTATGCCATTGAATTGGTATTGTTTCTGCTCCCAGATATATTTATCAATTTTTGTATCATATGCAAACTACTTCAATTAGAGAAATATATCATAACTTTCAAATCAGTAGAACGCTGCTCATGTGCTTTGAGAAAAGTATGTGATAGTTAAAGAGGAAAATCATCATCGGTTCTACTAGCCTTGATGATCCTCCTCAATTCATTACGGTGAGTCTAGGAGACCTGTGCATTACCAGTAGCATATTCAAAAAATTTCAAATTGCTTTTGTTTGTCAGACGTACGGCTTCTTATTCTATCTGCCATCTTATGGTGATTATTGTTTTCTTAGGATATATACTGAATAAATTGTGCAGACTGCTATGGTCATAAAATCCAACTGAAACTTGGACTCCTTGATTATCGATTTGTATCTATGCATTACGCCTTCTATTTATACGTTAGCAAAGAGATGAGCTAGAAGTAAATCACAATATTTTGTCTAATTCCTGAGATTTATGGAAGTGTAACTGCAGAGAGTGAAGATGCTAGGTGCCGAAGAGCTCTCAATTGGTGACCTTGAAATTTGACCTGTGAATGCATCATGGAACCCCCTGAACTCTCTGCTGACGATGCTTTCAGGTCTATTTCTGTAGTCTCCCTGTCGCTGCCCTAGTGAGTATTTGACATTGAGGAATAAGTTTTTGGAAACAAATAGAGAATATAGTCTTTGACCGAGAAGTTTCATGTTTTGTAATCAAATGTTGATGTACATTGTGTGAATGTTAGTTCGGTACGATATTTTCTGAGTTGAAATGTTAGTAGTGTGGATTTAATACTTTGTAGTTTTTATACTATACTGATATATGTTGGCACTTATCATTATGGTTGATTATGCTCAACATAATCACTTTTATATTGTGTATTAAAATTTGACTGAGCCATGTTCTTAAAAAGATTGTCCAGGTAATTGAATACTATAATTATTTTAACGTAGGAAACCAAGAACAGCTTCGATTGAGCAGTTGCAATAGCTCGATTAAAACCGTTGCGATAGCTCGATCAAAACCGCTGCGATAGCTCGATCCAAACTGTTGTGATAGCTCAATCCAAACTGTTACGTTAGGTCTTTTAAAACTGTTGCAATAGCTCCAACTGTCGCCGTAGCTTTATCAAAACTATACTTATAGCCTACTAAAACTATTGTGTTAGGTCTTTTAAAACTGTTGCAATAGCTCCAACTGTCACCGTAGCTCTATCAAAACCATAGCTTTAGCCTACTAAAACCGTTGCGTTAGGTCTTTTAAAACTATTGTAATATCTAAAAAAACCACTGCAGTAGCTTGAAAACCGTCGCAATAGCTCAATCAAAACCGCTGCAATAGCTTAAAAACCGTCGCAATAGCTCAATCAAAACCGTTGCAATGGCTTAAAAACCGCTTGCCTTTTAAAACCGTTGCGTTAGATGCGGGGGCAACGGTTCAAAAAACAGTCGCAATAGAGTTCAAAACCGTTACGGTAGAGGTAGGGCAACGGCAGCATATGAGGCGGTTTGAGAACCGTCGCACTTACTCAAGGGCGACGGTTCCATGGCTAGCGCAACGGTTTTGAACCGTTGCGTTAGAGCAAATATGTGGTAGTGAATTATAAGACTAATCTTTCAAACTTTTAAGTAGAGAAGATATTAACCGCTTCTTCTTGCCAAGTTCCAACCAACAAATGATATGCATGTAAGAATATAAGACTAGTCTTTCAAACTTTTAAGTAGAGAAGATATTAATCGTTTCTTTTTTCTCCCGGATCGATGAGAACTATGATGTTCTTTTATA
>BQKN01000484.1:192348-208411 GCA_022839385.1 Asparagus kiusianus | reverse complement strand
CAAGATTTTTTCTGAAATATGCTCCACTGTACAAAATGTTAACTTCATAATATACTATAAAATTCCGGACGACCTATATTTCTATAACAGAAGTATTGCTGTAAGAAATAGTTCACCCACATGTACAACAAACGATATCACATACTGCTAAAACAAGCTGATACATCGCGTATCTGTCAATGCTTAATCAAGAACACAAAACCTAGGAAATAATGGAGAGTTCCACCTGAGCCAACAAAGCTTCATCCTAACTTTATTCATATGTTAACCTTCTTCAGAATGGAGAGTTTCACCTGTTACATGTTAACTTTCACCATAATATGTTAACTTTCTTCATAACATGTTAACTATCAGGTAAACATGTTAACTTTTATCATAATACGTTAACATTCACTATTACATGTTAACTTTCACCATAATATGTTAACTTTCTTCAGAGCATGTTAACTTTCAACTGAACATATTAACGTTCATCATAATATGTTAACTTGTCAGCATGAAAAGCACAGCATGAAAAAAGAGGCTTACATCTATTTGAAACTGAATGCAACTACAAGAGCAATTATACAAGTGTAAATTGCAGGCTCAAAACGAAAGCAATGTTTGAAACTGAATGGCAATATAAACTGAATGGCCTTGTCAGGAGGGTTATTAATATGGGTGTGTTATTAACTGAGGTAAAATCTCTGCTTTTCCTAAATTCACATCTGAACATTTTTCTTTCCCTTTTCATTCACTGAAGTTCTGTATTCAAATGAAAGTTAACATGTTCATGTTAAAGTCAACATGTTAGAATAAAAGTTAACATATATAGCGGAAATTTAACATGTAATAGTGAAGGCTAACATATTATGATGAAAATTAACATGTTCAGCTAAAAGTTAACATGTTACGAAGAAAGTTAACATATTATGGTGAAAGTTAACATATTACAAAGAAAGTTAACATATTATGATGAAAGTTAAACATATGTAAATCGTTCAAACCCACAATTATGGGTCATTCTACTACTTAGTTTCGAGTATAACCACATAAAATAGCTAACATATCATAAGTTCTCACAAGTTCAGACATGTTTTCTTATACAAATATCTTACAAAAATCACTCCAATCTCCATGCAAATCTACGCAATTTAGTATACATGCATTCTTTAGAAAGAAGCTGAGCTTGATCTTCGCAGGTGATACTTTTGTTCTGGTGGTGGCGCAGAATGTAATATCGTGTCCAACTTCTGGGAAAAAAACAAATGAAAAAACTGAGTTATTTGGGGGCCCGGTTCTAAATTTCAATCGGGGCCTCTTAATCAATTTTAAGAAGCATAATAGTTTTTATATGTAGTACTAACCATGAAAAGAAATTTTTATATCTAGAATTAAAATAAACATTAAGACATAACAATGATTCTATGCAAAACTACGTGCAAAATATTGATAGTAAAAATATCTCATTCAACATGAATCATGAGTGTTGGTAGTTGCCTTTGTTGCATGAATGTAGTCTATGATAAAAATATCTCAGTCAACATATTCTCAAACAAATTATGTGCTCAGATATATTCTGTACATATAGAATTAAGTTCAATAGATGTTCCATTACCACCATTTGGGGAAAAAATTAATGATTCAAAGAAATATGGGGTGTTCAAAATTAGCTTAATAACATTTAACACAACTAGTTTTTTTCTTTATTGCTCATACATGTTATTACAAAATATTTTAAATTTTCCTTGAGAACTGAGATATGCATGTAGAGGGGCATTGTGGACATCTATTGTTATGTCACAATCCTATGCCACCTTATACTGATAAGTTCCCAAAAATGAAATAGGTATTAGAGATGTTAATGACAAACTAAACCAAATAAATTATTAAAAATTTAATTCACTATAGTCTGTTGGACTATTATATCCTAGAAGTACAGTGAGTTATATTAATACCATGACAAAATAAGTCCCTAATCCAAATATGGGCAAAATGCCCGTGTCATACCACATCGTAAAGTATTTTGGAGTCACAAGACTGAACGGATTATTAGTATTCGTATGTGAATTAAGCGAATGACTTCCATTAGGACGAAAATCGAAAGGAACTCCTGCCCATATTTTCTTCAACTAGAAGAAAGTTCTTATATGTCTCAAGTCCATGAAATTTTTCCAGCATTTCCATCAAAATTTCTGGAGCTGATACCTAAATCCCACCTCATTTAGGTGGGGGAAATGCCTAGACAACGAAAATAACAACAATTCCAATTATGTATAAAGCAAAGTAAGAAATGATCCTCCCCTTCTAAAATTTATCTTTCCCTTTACAGTTCCTAAAAACCTATGAAAGGGTACGCATGCCATTTCATTACGTTAATTTCACCAAGATTTCATGATTCATAACATGAAATCAAGCAGATGAGGTAAAAAAATAATTTTGGGGGCTAGGGTTTTGAGGAAACGAACTCACTCTTGGATGGCGAGAGAGGTGAGAATGGATCGATGGAGGGATTTGATCTGCCATCCCTTGAGGCGCAATCCTCGTTGTCCATCGGGGAGCAGCTCCACCCCTACCGCCTTCAGATCGCTCTCTCTTCCCACCTCGCTTTCCTCCTCCATTGTTGATGAAGAAATCAGTGCACCTAGTCTTTAATTATTATTATCCAAGACCCAGGTTTGAGTGACTCCCTCCACCCTGGCTCTGTCGCCCCTGTCCACCCCAACTGGAACATCGTCCTCCTCCTCCTCCTCAAGGTCGACTCGAAGCCCCCCAGCTGCAGCACGCCGAGAGCTTCTCCGCCGATCCCGTCGCGTCTCTGAGGTGATCTGCTTTGAGCGTGAGAAGAGAGAAGGGAGAGAGGGCAGACAAGTTGGGGGAATGGTTAAGGGTATTTTAGGGATTTGGCATATACTCTCTCCATGTGCAGTCTTGAAAATGTGAAAGAGGGCTAAAACATAACTACTTCTTGGGTTGGGGGCTTTATCACCTAAAAAATAATATGGGGGTGGGGGGGAGGGGGGGCTGGCCACATCCAATTTTTTTTTTTTTTGGGCCTTGATGCATTTTCCTTAGATTTTATCATGGGATTTAAAACTCATAGGTAATTTGTTATGGGTTAAGATTTTTAAAACTTTGTTTGTTTCAATAATATTTTAGGATTTGGAATATTATAATTTATAATATTTTTGTTTGTTTCAAACTTTTTTGGAATTTGAAATCCATAATTTGTATAAAGCTTTTGAAATCCACCCCATATCCCACATGAAAAAAAGGATTTTACAAATTCTTAAATATATTACTTTTTATTATTTGGGGATCTAATATCCTAAAACTTATTTTGAAATAAATAAGTTTTATGGAATTCTAAAACCCCAACAAACCTCTTTTTACATCCCAAAACTTGAAATCCACACCATATCCCAAAAAAAATGAAACAAACACCCCCTTAGAGTTGGCCGCAAATAGGTGATTGTCTAACACTGAACTCGTTTTATAGTCTTTTTTTAGCCTAAGAAAAACTGACCTAGAACTGACCCGGTTTTTACTGATCACAAATAAATTCAAAACTGTGTCAGGTTCACTTCTGACCCACTTTTAAATGTTTACCAAACACATATTAGAGAACCGATACAGCTGATCAATCATTAACTCCTCTCTCAGTGGACTCATGAATTATATTCGTCATATAAATTATATTAAAAAGTTTTCTAATAGGACAAATTTTCGAAAGCAACCCTTTTGGGTTTTTATTTGCAAAAAAAGACCGGGTTTGAAAAAAATTGTAAAAACCGACCTGTTTTTAGCCCCCTGGCTGAAAACAGGTCGGTTTTTTTTAATTTTTTTTGGAAAACTTCACGGGAGTTGAACTCCCGTGAAGTTTTTCTCATAACAAAACTTCACGGGAGTTGAACTCCCGTGAAGTTTGGGAAAAAAATTTTCAAAAACCGACCCAGTTTCAACCAACTGGGTCGGTTTTTATAAATAAGATTGAAATGGGTCGTTTTTTACAATTAAAAACCCAAAAGGGTCTGTTTTGAAAATTTGTCCTTTTCTAATATGAAGTCCATGCCATGAGTTAATGTTATTAATCAATATAAGTAATTGTAGAAATTCTCTATATAACGAATAATATAAATAATCCTAGATCTTCAGGTGGGCCCTCCGTATAACGAGGTAAATAATTCGAAGGTACGTGCGCAACTGTGAGTATACTGTATTACTGTTTCCTAGATTTGGGCATGGAGCTTTGATTGATTCGCTATTAGACTTTGGATTAAATTGATTTTTTTGGAAAATTATTTTCACGCTTTTGTTTTTCGCAAATCACGCTTCCTCCGTCCAGAAAGTTTTGTCATGCTTCCACTTGAAGATGGTTTTATCATGCATTTAACCCTCCTAACATAAAGCTTCGCTGCTAGTTTTATGAAAATGTCTCAATATTTATTTATTTGGGCTGGAGTATTATTTGGTGCCAACTGAATAGAACGATCAAATCAATTGAATTTCAATGGTTCAGTTCAGTGTTACAAAAACTACATTCAACTTTTGATAATTTTGAACTAAAGTAACCGGACCGGCTGTTTTCAACATAAAGGTCCAAAAGCTAATGCTCTTTATAGATGAAAAAATGATTTACACTAATTTTTTTATATATCTTAAATGATTAAATTTGATTTTAGTTTGTAAAGTAGTTGATTTGATAAGTTTGGTTGAGATATGAGATGACCAAGAGTATTGAAATAGTAAGCATGTAATAATCAATATCTATAGATGCAAATTAATCAAGTTAGTCCAATGAGCAAGTTTTCTTGTATGAGGCCCACCTAATGGGGGGAAATCAAACAAGTTTTCAAATGCTCATTCTAGCAAAAAACCCAACACACAACTTCATCTTCTTCCTTGCTTATCCACTCATAGGTGAAAATCCTGAGAGTTGGATTAGGTGATATAATACCTAACCAACCCCCTTAATTTCCTCTAATCTTCACTAACAAACTCACCAACCACTCTAAAACCCCTCTTCACATTTTTTTCTCATGGGATAGGAAACCATATATATATATATATATATATATATATATATATATATATATATAGAGAGAGAGAGAGAGAGAGAGAGGAGAATTTGGCTTTTTGTGGAGAAAGAGTTTTGCGTGGTGTTTACGCTTTCGGCATTAATTGGCAAGCATTCTTTTTCTCAATATTATTACTTTATAAAAATTATTATTTTTCCCACTCGTTAGATTTTTTCATGAATTAATATTTGTAAGTTATCAATCTGACTAATATATATGATATTTGTGGATAGCATTCGTAGTAAATAGTGTGATGGCATTAACTGTAAATAGATTGATGGTATTAGCTGTAAATAGTTGATGGCATTAGCTATAAATAGTTGATGGCATTCCGTTATAAATAATTTATGGCATGACCTGTAAATAGTTTATGGCAAGAGCTGTAATTAAATAAAACTCCATAACCAAAATTGTTTCTATCATTGGTTTCTTGTTCCTTCACTCTACAGCTAATTATGGTCATGCATATATAGATATTATTTTTCTCATTGGTGTGATTATTAAATGTTCGTGTAGCCTCTCGTTTAGAATTTTTGGGGGTGAAAGAAGATATATGATGGTTTATGGTATGTTTTTTCCTCTAATTATTTTACTGTAAATCTACTAAACTAAACAAAGTATTTTTCTATTAAAAGATTAATAATTTTTTCTAGCTAAAATTAGTTCCTAATTTATTCGTTCTTTTATTAACAATATTGTTATATTTAAATTAACTTTTGAGCTTAAATTATTTCTTTCACGTAGTAGTTGGAGGTTTCAAATGTCTTTAATAATTATTTTTAGTTTTTCTTAATTGTTAGTAGATATATTTATACTTTTAGGATTTATACAATTATCTGAAACCAAATTTACACATTTTCTGCATTGCTTGTGTCATATAAGCAAAGTGAGTGTTGTGGTTAGATGCTTTAGATGATAACTTGTAGGTTGTAGATAAAATCCGTGACCTTCACATTCTTTTTGGACCGGCCGGGTCTTTTTTTTCTTTTGTGGGACTTTAGCTAGCTAATATTTGAGCTTTTATGAATCTTTAGCTAGTTAAAGTTCTTACTAGAGTGAGTTAGTTTTTTCAGATGTGACGTTTTGCCAACATAAGGGTGAATTATGTCGATTATGGTGTAGGGTCAGGATCAATATTTTTGTATAAGGCTAGTTGATCATTTATCAAATTCTCTCCTTTTGTCATTCAAAATATTACTTCTCTTACCAGTTTTTAAACTTATATTACCATTTTTTAAACTTATATTATTTTTGGTGAACTTGTTAGCTCATTTTGAGTACTTTGTTATACTTTGAACTAGATTGTGTGTTTGAAATCTGTGTTGATCAGTAATGACATCAAATAGGCTAAGCTGTGCATGAAGACGACTTCCATAAAAAATATGATTTATACGTGTGCTTTCATAGCATGGCTATGCCCTCGATATCGATATCCCGATATGAGGTATTTTCTTGGCTGTCACTATTGTAGCATCGACTAGACGATGCACACATCTTGATTGTACATGTTTTGGGTCACGTTTATTTTTATAGTTTTACAGAAGTCGTTCCATGGTAACTCTGTGGTTAGTGCACAACATTTCATGCACAGTCACTTAGATTAAACAGAATAACATGAGGTTTATAAAGGGGAATTAGACAGAGAATATAACATCTATATAAACAGGCACATGTGCATTCCTGATATCCTGAGTTATATATATAAGGGCCAAAGGGCCAATACTTAATTTGAAGCCGTGTTCCCGGGACGGTTTACGGGGAACCGATTTATATACATAAAATTATTCTTCTCTAATTCAAACAACATCTGAAATAATAATAATATGCTTGTGTGTTGGTGATGGACCTTATCTTGATCTCTTGACTAGTATTTCCTCTCATCACTGTTAATTTAGAATTCATTTTTTCTTTATATGCCACCTACACTTACACGTGCATAATTTCCTCATTTTACATGCTTGTTGGGAGTTTTCTGACTCCCCTGGGGTTTGCATGCCCCAGACTCGGGGACCGTTCTTTCTTCACAGGACCGAGAGTATTTCGAGGAGCAGGTTCAGCGACAGTGATCACCATTCATTCTATCAGTTCTTCAGTTCAGCTGTTTTACGTGGTTATCTGGTTTAGGTTTTCTCTTGAGTTCCATGTGACTTTTCTAGACTATGATGTAAAAATTATCTTGACTCTTTTCCATGGTGGATAGTTGTGAACTTGTATTCGAACTTTGTTCTTTTTGGATATTTCTTCAATATCTTGGTTACATATTCTATGGTGTAGTTTTGACTTTATTTTGATATACAATATGATCTAGAGGCGTGAATGTGGCCAAATGGTTGCATTGTCGGCTGAGTCACGTTCCATAACTATTACGTTTGGAACTGGGGGTGTGACAAAGCGTGTTGTCTTTTAAGCTGAAATATTTTCTCTTGACATGTCTATGCCAAAATAAACAAATCAAACTAAACTGCACCGAACCTACTTAATTTGGTTTGGTTCAATTTTGAATCTATTCCGACTTAGTTTGATTTCACAAAAAATAGTCAACCCCGACCAAACCAATCGTTCGCTCACCCCTACTATTTTCTCTCTTTGTTTTCTCCTTTTTATGCCTCTTAATTTTATAAATCCATAAACTCACGAACGTATTATTAGAAAAAAAAAACTTATAAGAATTACACGCATGGTGTAATCGCTGCCAAAATTAATTTAAACTTACCTCTAGCCATAATTGCTTAAGTCCAAGTCTTCTAACCTATATGTCCTCCAACATGCCTTTGTTTGATAAGTTCACAGGCAATAAAGACTAGGCTAGGAACCCCATTTTATAGGAATTAGTTAGTGTACGGTTTTCTTCCATCAGTAAAACTAACCATTATAATAGTGCTTAAGAAACTATCCATAAAAAACCTAACCCCGCTATGGTAGTAATGTGAAACTGTCGCTAGCTATCTATAACTAGCTAATACTAATTCTATCAAAAAAAAAAAAAAAACTAGCTAATACAAGTTACATAGAAGAAACTAAGTGGACCACTTTAAGTCCCCAGTAAAAAGGACATGACTTGCACGTATTCCATCTTTAACCTCAATTTCTCTCAGCCTCTACCTCACTTCTTTCACCTCGCCATCATGTCCTCATTCTCCTTCTCCCTCTACCATTGTCTCTAACATCCCATGGCCTCTTCTCTGCTCTCTCTCTCTCTCTCTCTTTCTCTCCCCTCCTTTCTCAAACATTTCTTTCTCATCCCCCTTCCTCAACTATATGCACTCCTCCTCCTTCAACTGTCGCCACCTCTTTCGAAGGCTACCTCCTTCAGCCAACTATGTCCTTAGCTAAAGACTGTGTTCACATAAAGCTTCCTTTATTCAAAAAACTTGTAAGTCATGAGAAGAAAACTGTTGTCATGGCTATCCCAAATTGTGCTACAAAATGATTACATTGTATTTCGTGAGGAAAAGAGAAGACAAAATTTTAGTAGAGGCCTGATATGATTCTAGAGCCAATGGTGCGTAGGAGTGATCGTGCTCGCGTGGTGCGTGATTACAAGAAGATACATAATAAGGAATCCGAGTGTTAATAGCATTTGATTTCATTTCAAATATGATTTATTCAAAAAGTAGGGAATTATTTAGGCAGTAAGGAATTATTTAGGCAAATATGATTTTTTAGGGACGTAGGAAATTGTTTAGAAGTAGGAAATTATTTACAGATAGGAATTGTTTAGGAAGCCAAAGCAAAGGTTATTTAAGGCCTGCTAGATATATATTAGACTTTTATTATGCTTGGTGATAGAAAACTTAGAAGAATTTATCAACAAAATTAGGATTTCTTATTTACGGAATTCTAGATTCATTCTTGGTGTTCTTGGGCTACGTATTTACTTGATTCGTCGGTGATTGTGTAAAGATTTTATATCACTTGATTCATCGGTGGTGTAAAGTAGTTTAGACTCTCATCAAGGTCCTTGATATATTTGTCTTCTAAAGAAAAATCCAAGTTCTAATAGCAAATCCTCAACCAAAAAAATTCTTTGGTTCCACTAGGATCCTCACTTCATTTTAGCTCTGTCCAACCGGCCCGGCCCCGAAAATAGGGTCCGGGTCCGGTTAGCCCGAGCCGGGCCCGGTTGTTTTTTTTCTTTTTTTAAAAAAAATTGCTAAAAATTAAATTAATCTTATTATTTTTATATAAGTATGTATTAGTATATATACTTATAAGTTATAACTTGAATACTATGCTAAGAGTGTGTGTGTTGTTCGCGGGAAAATTCGTGTTCTTCTTTATTGATTCCATTGTACACTTTCGTAATAGTTTATCGATTACAGAAATCCGGTCTTTTTATAAGATCCGGTTACAATGAAAAATCAAAATGAAATGAAAAAGATTACAACTTTCTTTCCTTCTTTGTCGAACGAATCGCGAGCTCCTGTTTTGCGGTCACTCGCTTTGTGTGGGTTCTTTGCCTGCACCGGGGTTAATCCGTGGACCACCGCGTGATCTCGATCCGGGCAGATCTACGCAGTATAACGGGTATTATTCCACCAAGAGAGATAATAGCCGGGAGGGATCGTTTCACCAAGGAAACAACCGCTCAATCTCGGGATCTAAGAACCAAGCTTAGATCCGGAGTATAGCAACGTAGATCTCCCGATCCGATCCTCTCGAACTCCTGCCTTATTTGGCGTTGTCGATCGCTGAGCACCAGATCCGGATGAACAAGTCTTGAAGCCTCCAAAGATTGAATCTTTTCTAAGTTTTGAATCTCCAATCCAGCAGGGCTTCGCCTCCTCCAAAATCCAACCTTTCAAACAAATGAGCACAAGGCCTATTTATAGGCGCTCGAAACTGTGCCCCGGGCACAGAACTGGGCCTAGCCACCTGTGGGTGGCTCGGCTTTGGCCGAGCCCCCTTAGGTGTGGTTTCCGTCGTTTCGTCGTTTCCCGTTGTTTCCGGTTCCGACGTGATTCGGTTTGGGGTTGAGTTGATCTGGAATCGACTTGTTGACTTGATTCCAAACATGGCAGTTAATCCGGTTCTGAGTTCGAGTCCGGAATTGATCTTGATTCGATCGTTATATCACCGAGTTCGCTCTTGTTTAGATGACTCGGTGATTCCCCGAAACGTTGGTTTGATTCCGCGTGCGAGTGGATGCATTCCAATGCTTGGGTGCGATTTGTTGGCTTCGTCGCCTCGTTAACCTGCTCTGTTGCGTATGGCTTGGCTTCGGCGTTGGCGGGATAACGGCCGTGCTTAGATACGTCGCTCGATGGTCCGTTTGTTGAATTGGCGTCGTCGAGCTGTGATAAGGGACCTATAGGCAATTTTATACGCCTACAGATACCCCCTCCAAAGTATTTCAGCCTCGTTCTTTTATAGAAGAGTCTGGAATACTTTGGATGTGATTGTCCCAACCTTCAGTCGGTGTAGCGGGACTTTGGAATGGCTTCTATTCTGGATTCCTTCAATTCCTTCAGGTCATTCAGTACTTTGTAAAATGCCTGTAGGGGTTCCGGTGCTGTATTTATTGTCTGACCGTTGTCGGAATTTTGAACTTGAAACCGATTCTTGATTTCTTGATTTTTTAGCTCGAGTTGGTTGCTTCAACACAGAACTGATCATCGATTGACGGCGTCGTCCGGCGTTTGAGCTTCATTGCGACGCGTTGTCCGGCGTCCAGGCCTCATTGTAATGCGCCGTTCGACGTTTGACACAGTTTATACTCGTACGTCTGCTGGAGTATACACAGTTTAAGCTCTTAAGGTATTGGAGCGTGGCGGATACTTGAGTCACGAGACCAATCCATAGAATTGATGCGTCAATGACTCGTACTTATAGAATTTTTGGCAAATTCTCAGCCATCAACGGATTTGATAAGCCTTTACCGACTACCGTTTGAGTCGGGCTAGCATGCGGATTGTTTAAATCCGTTCCGCATGTGACGTTAAGCTAAAAGAGTTAACCCTTTTAGTGCTATGATATTGAATACGTAGACTTCGTCTTTCTCCTGTGAAAAGACTAAAGAGCAACGTGTATGAGACGTTGACTTAGGATTTTTGGCAAATCCTCAGCCTTCAACAGATTTGAGGTGCTCTTACCGATTACCGTTTGAATCGGGCTTACATGCGGATTGTTTAAATCCGTTCCGCATGTGACGTTGTGCTAAAGGAATGAACTCCTTTAGACTTTGTGCTATGATGTTGAATACATAGACTTTACCATTTGTTACGGGAATAGGTTACCCGGCGACGCATGTTAGGCGTTGACTTTAGGATTTTTGGCCAACCCCCAGCCCTTAACGGATTTGATTAGCCTTTACCGACTATCGTTTGAGTCGGGCTAGCATACGGATTGTCTAACTCCGCTCGCATGTAACGTTGTGCTAAGAGGGTGAATCCTCTAAGACTTCGTGCTACGACTTTGAATACGTAGACTTTGCCGTTATTATGGGAATAGGCTACCCAGCAACGTGTATCAGACGTTGACTTATCCCTACTTAGGCTTCGGGATAAAGGTCCCCAGAATCGAACTCTGGTGTCTTTTTCAATCGGTAAAAGACTAAACCGGCGACGCGTGTTAGGCGTCGGCATATCCTTTCTTAGGATTCAGGATGAAATTCCCCAGACGTGTGAGGCATGGATTTTGGCGTTATTAATAACAACCTGCCACAATGTTGAATATGCGGACGAGTGTTCTTTTTAACGGCTAAGAACTAACCGGCAGCACGTGTTAAGCGCAGACTTATCCTTACTTAGGCTTCAGGATAAAATACCCCAGAATCAAACTCTGGTGTCTTCTTCTGCGGAGAAAGACTAAACCGGCAGCGCGTGTTAGGCGTAGACTTATCCCTGCTTAGGTTTCGGGATAAAATACCCCAGAATTGAACTCTGGTGTCTTCTTCTTCGGAGAAAGACTAAACCGGCAGCGCGTGTTAGGCGCAGACTTATCCCTGCTTAGGTTTCGGGATAAAATACCAAGAATGAATCCAAGATTGATAAACTCTTGGAAAAGGTTGGTGTGGGAAGGAAGAATTTTATATTCTACTCCCCGAACAAGGAAAGGAGACTTGAGGTGGGATCTCCACCCCCAGAATCCGGAAAGGTGAAACTAAAAGTGGGATCTCCACTCCGAGAATCGAAAAGATTCGGATAACCCTAACTGTCGGAAGGTTTGATTACCGAACTAAAGATGAATTTCTCATTTATCGAGAGTGAATCGTGGTTTTGGCCCTAACTGTAGGAAGGTTTGACCAAGCGAGAGTTTGAGATGACCCTAACTGTAGGAAGGTTTGATCACTCGATTTGAAAGTGGACCTCTCGTTCATTGGAGGAATCGAGAGGGGATTTTGTTTGTGGTCCTAACTGTAGGAAGGTTTGACCAAGTGGGGGGTTTTAAAACGATCCTAACTGTAAGAATGTTTGATCGCTCGATTTGAAAGTGGGCCTCTCGTTCATTGAAAGAATCGAGAGGGGATTTTAGTTTTGGTCCTAACTGTAGGAAGGTTTGACCAAATGAAAAAGGAGAGTGAGAGTACAAATCACTGTAGGAATATTGATTCGTACAAGTCACTCGAAAGGGGGTTCTTGATGTTAAGTGATAAAGACTTAACACCAAGGGGTTTTGACAATTCGTCAATGAGAGTTTTGTGAGGGAAAATTGATCCAATGAAGTGATCGGATTTCATCTCAGCAAAAGAGTGTTCGAAAATTAGGAGTTTAGTGTTTATCACTTTATTTATCATGACCGGGTTATCCCTAAGAATATTACATTTAACATTCTTCCGGGAACTTCCCGTTACCTGAATTATCCACCCCCAGCTTTCTTTACAAAACTGGGTGTATCATTGAATTAGATGCACGATCGGGTTATCCTTAAGAACACCACGCGTGTCACTCTCCAGGAACTTCCCGTGGAAGAAAGGAAATAGTTTAGACTCATATACCTATTAGAGTATCAGGGAGCAGTTTAACCTCTTATACCGGTCGGAGGATTGAGAAGCAGTTTATACTCGTATACTCTTCGGAGTGTCAGGAAGCAGTTTATACTCTTATACCGGTTGGAGTTAGGGGATACAGTTTATACTCGTGCACCCACTGGAGAGCTCACCATTCTTGACTAGCTTACTCCAGCGTTATGACGCCGGCTTCAACCAAGGTCTGGATACTGTTCTTTAGAGTAAAGCAGGCCTTGGTGGGATGAAGGATCCTCCTGTGGTATGCGCAGTACTTCGGATCCGCAGTGTTGTCAGCTTCCTCCTGATTCGTGATCGGTGGGAGCTTAATCTTGTTATTGTCAAGGAGGGATTTGAAGATGGCTGGAACATCTTCGTCTTTGAAGGAGTACTCTTTTTGAGGCCTCTGATCCGAAGTCTTCTGCTGTCTCCGGGACTGCTGTTGCGACGTTTGATTAGCGTCAACAGCCGCTGCAGGTGTTTTGCCCTTACCACGGGAGGCGAAGTTCGAATTCGGAGGATTCGTCGTCGATTGACTCCTCTCGGCCTTCTTCCTTCGGAGGAAGCGTTCAGCTTGTTCCCCTCTGACCTTCAAATCTTTCCAAGTGTTGGACGGCGCTGTTCCCATTACTTCCAGCACGTCCAATGAAAGATTGTTGTGGCAAGTCTGAAGAATGAACTCTTCAGTGATCGGGTCCCGGCAATTCAACGCCTTGTTCCGGAACCTTTTGACGAAGGTTTCGACTAACTCCCCGTCCTTTTGTTTCTCGTCGAGCAACGTTCCGATGGATATCTCGGTGTCGTCGTCGAAGAAGTTAGCAAGGAACTTTGTCTCCATGTCGTCCCAGCTATTCACGCTACCTGGCTTGAGGCGGTGGTACCAATCGAAGGCGGCTCCACGAAGAGTGCTAACGAATGACCGCACCATCAGAGGCTCATTGCCAGAGATAACACCCAGGTGCGATTTGAAATAAATCAAATGCTGAGTGGAGGAACCTTTCCCATCGAACGGCGTGAAGTTGATTAGACTAAATTTCGCCGGATAGGGGATTGAATCCCACTCCCTTGGGTATGGACAAGGAATGCCCGTTTTCTTCACCTCTTGAGCGGACATCAAGGTATTGATTTTGCTCTCGAGGCTTTTGATCTTCAAGTTTTCACCTGTATCTTCGTTGGCATCCTCATTACCACCCCCTGCGTTGATGGGAGGGTCATCGGCATTGCGAGTTTCATCCGTATCCGTATGCTCAACTTCTTGAACAACCTGATTACGGTGGCTTGGTTCGCCTTGCTGGTTCCTCAGTGCCTGGATTTGCTGCTCATGCATCTCCCTCATGGTCTGCATGGCCATCTGCATCTCGAGCCTGAAGGTCTCCTGTTGTTTGGCCATGGCTTCTTCAAGCATCTTGACCACTTGTTCCGCGCTTATCATGAATGACTCGCGGGGTTCTCCTTCGCTGGATACGGTGTTGTCAGACGCAACCGCAGAGCAGGCATCCGATTCCTCATCTTCTGAAGGTGGTCTTATCCGAACCCTACCATACGTTCTTCGTGAGATGACTCCGGACTGAAGACGGGTCAGACACCGGGATGCTTTCAGAATCGACTCGAGATCATCCCGTGCCGATGTCCCTTTGCTGGTCATATTAGCGGTGACCCTCGGAAATTTTCCGTCTTCAACCGCCGTTCTCCTTCGTCGGAAACGCCTAGGCCTTGGCTTTGGCGTTTCAGTGCTGAGCCTTTCAAACACGGAGACTCTCTCAGGGACTGCCTTGATGCAGTTGCACTCAGACAGTACCGCCCGAATGAGTTTGGAACAGGGGCACTGAGTTTCGAGCCTACGAGGACTTCTCTTTCTGGCTCTGTTCGTACCCCCAGCACGATAGTACAGCTCGTCCATTTGATCGGAGTAACCTATCGTGTGTTGGCACGATTTCTCAGGTATAACGTTATCATCATCGGATGACAACGTTTCCTTCTGAGAGCGAATTACCTTATTTGGGCTTTCGAGAGTCACTCGCCTCGAAACGCGCCTTTGTGGGCGTGAATTCTCAACGGGCTCCCGAACTTCGATGCGCAAGTTGGCGTGCGCAGCTGCTTTGAACTTCTTATCATGCTGAAAGTGATAGCGACCCCCAGCATGTTTAGTTGTTCGGGGCTTCTTCATAGGGCCCAAGCGTTCATGAACTTTGCTGCACTCGTCGGGAATTGGACCGAGGCGCTCCAGGATTGACCTCCTTCCTCGGGATGGTTCGGGAGGTTGAACTCGTTTTGAAGGCTGTAAAGGTCGCTCCTCGGCCTGAATCACCACTTCGGATTTTGGCCTCCATATTTTGCGAGTTGGTGGCGATTTCTTGGCCACTCCATTCTGCAACCTTCTACGGGCTTCTTGAACTTGAGCCCGTGCTTGCGCTGAGAGTGCGCGGCGCTTGTGAATGCGCTCCTCAAGTGTTGAACGATTCCGTTTGACGCAGATCCATTCGTTGGTTGGCGGCTTGGAAGAGGAGCCATTCATTTGCTGTCGAGGCTGTTTGCCTCTTTTGCTCTTCAGATCCGCCTTGTAGCGAACTCCGTCAACAAATTCCATGGCCTTTGCGAATTGTTTCGCAAGGCGTTGCCGTTGCCTTTGGCGGGCTCTCTTCGAGAGAGTCGCTACGCCCCCTGCGACAGAAGGGTTGGCCAGAGTAGATCCGACCTGGTTGGAAATTGGGGAGATCTCACCCAATGCAGCTTCGGCATCAAACGGGGCGAGATCTTCGTTGGTAGCTTCAACATCTTCGTACCAACGAAGTTTCCTCTTGGAGGAGAACTTTGGAGACTTGGACTTGCGGGAGGAGGTAGATCCGGACGAGGACGACAGGTACGCCTCGAACTTCTGTTGGTCGAACTCGTATTCGACCTCCTCCACGACCGGGATCGGGATCCGCGGCTGCGACGCGCCGATCTCGTCGGCGAGATCGGTGGCTCCCACTGTGGTCGCCAGATTGTTCGCGGGAAAATTCGTGTTCTTCTTCATTGATTCCATTGTACACTTTCGTAATAGTTTATCGATTACAGAAAT
>BQKN01000484.1:169530-187348 GCA_022839385.1 Asparagus kiusianus | reverse complement strand
GAGGGGGATAGGGTGGGGTTTTGAAAGGGTAGATTTGTTTTTCTTAGTACAAACTGGGATCACATTGTTTTTGTTTCTGGGTTACACTACTACAAATACTGTCTTCGTAATGGTTTATTGTGTGGTAATAAGATGGTCGTGTACTTATTTGACTATTAACTATCCGTTGCTAGAGTGGTAATGGAATTTTGAAGTTGATTATTAGGTGATGGCCTCGATAAAAAGTCATATGCATAATTGAAGCTAAATTTGAAGCTGACAATGATTTCATTGTTATGATGTAAAGCTAGAGGGCGCTATTTGCACCTGTTTTGTGCCATTTTTTTTAGTTCTAAGAACATTGTGTAAAAAGGCTCAAAGGGTTCCGTTAAAGTCATCTTTGCACAGAACAACCAATGCAATGCTTCCTTTCAGACTAAAGCCGTAGTGACAAGCCTTTTTCTTGCTTCATTGGCTTGAAGTGCCATTAGGCCCATTTTAGGGCCTTGAAACTCTATCTCAATATGCTTTTTAGTCTAAAAAATGGTATAAAACCCTATCACGGTTTTTCATGAATTTATTCTTGAGTCTCTGACCTTGATTAAAACTAATTTCGGTTTCATACAATGATATTCTCTGCCTTCGCTTTAGTAAGAAAATACATTGACTTGGTGAAGGATTTGTATAATAAAAGTTCTCAAAAGTTTTGAGAACGTTGAGAACGTTACATAATTATTATAAGCTCTTGGTATAAAACTCTATCCCATCCTTTCATGATTTTTCCTCGCCCTTCACTTTCCAATAATTTCTATTCACTTTCCAAGGGCCGAACATGAGAAAGAGAATACTTTTTCCCAGTTTTCATTCATTGTCCATTTCATTTATTGTTGCCAAACACGCCCTTGAGAAAGCGTGTTGTTGGGTGGGCATTTCAAGTTATAGGAGAGCAGATTTCCTGAAATTTTTTTAACTTCATCCGTACATACATTTTGTTATTAAGCTTTTACTGCATATAATGGTGATTCTGTGAGTAAAAGGGAAATTAACTTTTCCCTCGTCATGTGGTGGTTATGCTTTTCTTTAGTTCATGTTGGGAAGAAGATTAATGTATTTTCTGCTTCTCTTTTATGTGTACTCTTTATATTTGCAGTGGGCTTATATTTTGCGTCTGCATTGGATATTTTGATAATATTTGATTAAAGAGTAAATCCGAAGCATTAAAAGATTGGAAAAGTTCGTTTTCGGCAGCGAGTATTTTCTGGAACACAGTCACCTTTACTATCCCTCAGCTGGACTCCTAAAAGTATATACCAGCTCATAGTTTAATTCTGCTTGCTCCTCCTGTTAGAGTTTAAAATGATAGCCCTCAACCCTCACCATAATTTTACAGTTTTGGTGGAGTGGCAGAGATCTTTTGACATGGTATCACAACAGCAACAAATTTCCAAAGCGGATTTAAAAAATGATAAGTGTTCTGTGAGGGGGCATGTTAAAGTATAAAACTACAACCCTTAACCCTCACCATAAATTTGGAGTTTTGGTGTAGTGTTAGGACCTTTTTACACCTTCTATAGAAATAGCGTGATATTATTGGTGACAATTTTCTAGTATAAGTGAAAGACTGTTGGATCCATGTTATTTGTACACTTCTTTTTACCTTCGTTAGTGGTGGATATGAGAGTTGGTAACTAATCAAAATCAATGTTTTCATAACTGCAATCTTTGAGAAATGTTTGCAGGAATTAAAATATTTTCCTCCCTTATATCCTTTTGTTTGTCTGAAGTTGTTCCAAACTAATTGGTTTTGGCGTTAGCTCTCCACGAAGATTGAGTATTGCACATCCATATAAAATTTGCACTGTATCTATCAAAGATGGCTATGGAGGTTCGGTGCAACTTAGAAATCAATTTTTAAGTGTGCCCAGTTTGTTCATGACAATGTTGATGACTGGCTGGAAGCCGTTTCTTCCCCTAACTAGTTAATGTATGTGGTTCTGCAGGGATTACTATTGGTATCATTATAGTTGACCTGTTTATGCTCCCCCCCCCCCCACCCCCCGCGCTTATCTTCCAGGCAGCAGTAAATAAAGATTTTTCATGCTTGCCTAGGTAGAAGGATTTCTTGCACAATAAATTGGAGTTCTATTACCTAGAAATGTCATGTCTATGAATGACCCTTGACTTCTTCAGTTCACACATGAAAGAAGATTTGAGTAAACTCAATGATAACCAATAACCGTTGTTCCATCTTTTGGATATATTTGTATGAGCTCTTCATTTCACCTTGATGATGGCTATTAGTCTTTCAATTTTTTTTAATTATGGATTCCAATCAGCTTTCTTGTAACTTTCTATCAATCCCCAGGTTGACTATTTTCGAGAATTCCAATCCTAGATTTACATAGAAGCAATGATCTCCGCTGCGTTTCATAGCATATATAATTGGTTTTTCTTTATTTGACTTTTTTTGACAATAAAGCATTTGGTAATAAGTGGTGAAATAATGAGGAAAAATTCAATTCTGGAGGGCTGGTGGTTTACTACTGTATCTTATGTAGTGAAATTGGAACTGTCCTACATTGTGTATATATTTCATAAGCTGAAATATGCTGTTCTCTTTCTCTGGCAAACAGAGGCAGTAATTTTCCTTTATTACTGTATTTTTCCATTTCCTTATGGTGGTGTAAATATGTCCTCTAAGCTAAGACGATAAGTTTTATAGTTGTGACACCGAAGGCATTTGAATGTGTCAATTGTATAATGGGATGTGGGAACTATTTCCTGTTAGCTAAAACAATCTTGTGTTTGTTTGACATACTATTATTAAAACAAGGTAGTAAACTATTATCACACTACTGCAATTGTGCATTAGAAATTGTGTCAGATAGTTACTGCGTAGAGTATAGTTATGCCTTGAAAATTGGGCTTTCAGAAATCTCTGATGGTCAGAACTATTCAATAATTGTTGTACCTCTATAAATGATGTCCATCTTTCCATAAAATAAATAAATAAATAAATGATGTCCATCTATTTATAAATGATGTGTGGTTCTAGTGTGTTCTTATTTGTTCTGACCTTGAATTTTGTACTTCCGTGTCACCTCTACCTCTGACTTTCTATGCATGAATTGTTCTCATTTCCTATTAACGAGTCACATGAAAACTACATTATTATGCCTGTAGGAACCAGTCTTGGTCATCAAATGATGCAATAGTATAGTTGTTGAATGTTGTCTTCTGTTCACCTGGTTATTCTAACCATTGTTAGTTTCAATACACGCGGTATTTGCTCTACATAACTTAAGCTTGAATTCTGTAGGTCAAAATGCGTTAGGTTAGTCTTCACTCCTTATTGACCCTCATTGCAATCTGAAATGTGCTGTTCTTCTCTGTCAAACAGAGGCAGTAATCTTTCTTGTTACTCTATGCTAGTACTGTTGCTACTGGTACATTTTTCTTTGAAAAGTGGAACTTTCTTATGTAGATAAGAACCCTTTAGTTTCAGTTCCTACTTAGATGTAATCGTATTTATGAACTTGCCATGAACTTCTTTGAAGTTGTCATGAAAAGTGACCAACATGACTACTGCTTCTTGTTGACCTTGATTGACCTTTTAGAAATTTTATTGATTAGTGGTCATGACTTGTCCTTCGTTCTTATCTTAATTTTCAGAAGAGTAATCATTTAAAATCATATCAATGATAAGACCTTGCATTCCTTATGATATTGTTCATATATATTCACACGCACATACATGTCTGTTGGCCATCAACCTCTATTGTGTGGTTATGAAGTCATTTGTTCAAATGCAACCAGTTACTATTCTATCAAATCATGCTTCAAGTTTATCGAAGGGATATCTATTTTCCTTGCTAAAGCTAGTATTTAAAATGAAATGAGATGTTACTCACTTGTCCTATTTGTTGCTCAGGTGATATTCATGGTCAGTATTCAGACCTCTTGAGACTGTTTGAGTATGGGGGCCTTCCACCTGCAGCCAATTATCTCTTCCTGGGAGATTATGTTGATCGCGGCAAGCAAAGCCTTGAAACTATATGCCTTCTTCTAGCATATAAAATTAAGTATCCAGAAAACTTCTTTCTCTTGAGAGGGAATCACGAGTGTGCATCCATTAACCGTATCTATGGATTCTATGATGAATGTAAGCGAAGATTCAATGTGAGGCTCTGGAAGGTATTCACTGATTGTTTTAATTGCCTACCTGTGGCAGCTCTGATCGATGAAAAGATACTTTGCATGCATGGGGGTCTTTCTCCAGATTTGAATAATCTGGATCAGATTAGAAACTTAGCACGCCCTACTGATGTACCTGATACTGGATTACTTTGTGATCTTCTATGGTCAGATCCAAGTAAAGACATCCGAGGATGGGGTATGAATGATAGGGGAGTTTCATATACCTTTGGGCCAGATAAAGTGTCCGAGTTCCTCCAAAAGCATGATTTAGACCTTATCTGCCGTGCTCACCAGGTTACGGATGATCTTCTCCATTACCTTATAAGTGTACATGTTTGTAGCTGATTATGTCAACTTCAATTGTGCTTTTCCTTTTCCTTGTTAGGTTGTGGAAGATGGATACGAATTTTTTGCAGACAGACAACTCGTAACGATATTCTCAGCCCCAAATTACTGTGGTGAATTTGACAATGCTGGTGCGATGATGAGCGTAGATGAGACCTTGATGTGCTCATTCCAAATTTTGAAGCCAGCCGAAAAGAAAGCAAAGTTCAGCTTTTCAAGTACAACTACAGCTAAAACTGGGACTCCGCCACCAGGAGTCAAGGTCTGAATATCTCTTGCTTAAAATGCATCTTTCAGTTCATATAATCTATTCCTTAGTTGGGTTAATGATATTTTTCTTTGAATTCTATAATTTGGGTAAGGTTGCATTGTTCGACTACTACTATCTTCTTCTGCTTCTTTCTTTTCTTTCTTTCTTTCTTTATTATTATTATTTTTTTTGCGTTAGCTTCTAAAAGCTTCAAGGTTACCGTTCAACGATCTTAATTGTTAAAAGTCTTTGGTTTCAATGTCTTTGGTTTAACTTTCTATACTTTTCAATGGTATCAACAGAATGAACCAATTTATCATAGTGTTCGCAGTCAGGTGCTATGTGCATACTTTTTGGTTGTAACAATTGGAGAAGTTCAGAATTGCGGGGGCTCATAGATTGAACACTATTATTATTGCACTATGTCGCTTCTAACTCGATGCTGAGAGGGAGGGATCCATTAAAGTTTAGGCACGACAATGTGGAACAGGAACTGTCAAAATAATTTCCTTGAGTTGCAGCTTAGGAGAATTATTCACCAAGCAAAACTCTCCCGAAACAGCAGGCTTGATTTAGAAGGATTTGTACATATAAGGTTGAGGGAGCTCTGCAAAGCAGACCTAATCATTAAGGTTCTCTAGCTAAAATGAAGTATAAATAATTTAACGTTATGTAATATCTCCGAAGAGTGTAATCTTTTATCTTGAAAATTCTCATGTTTCTTTCACACCAAACACACCACAAGAGGGCACACAGGGTAACATCCCATTTCAATTTCATATCCACAGAAATTTTATTTTGACTCCAAAACCCACAAATCATATAAGTTCCTGATCTCAAAATTAGATATATGAAATAAAAAACAAATAAGAGTTTCACAAAGACCTCACAGAGCCACAACATAAGAACAGGTGAGCATGGCTTTCTCCTCCACCCTACATACAATAATTTCTCCTCCACCCTACATAGAAAGGATATTCTCTCAATCTGTATATGTTTCTATAGCAAAACTTCTTTGGTATTTAGATTTTTCCTACCTGCTAATGAAACAAAGAGTTCTACTGTCAGAGGCACTGGAACTAACCAAATATCTTCATATGGGCATCTTAACCCCCTGTCAATAAAAAATATATAGAATGACCTTATTGAATATTGCCCTTAACTATCCCATCTCTGATTCCTATTGTCATTATTTTCAGAAAAAGATTAAACAAGTCAATCTTCGAAGTTCATATATAACTTTATGTGATCTAGGATCTTATTTTGAAGTTAAATAGTGGAACTATCTTTAAACTATCTTTTACTGTACAATACCCTTAACCATCTTTGTTATGCATCACATTTGGGGACCTATTTGGCAGTCTCACATGTGAAGTCTTAACCCTCTATTGCACACTTGAGCGCACTCAGGCAGAATTTATTTCTGTCCTTGTGCAAAATTTGGAGGTTGAAGCTCTAGCTTACTCTAAATATTCATCAATCATCACCTGAATGTTGGAGAGTGATTGACAATCTCAGATGTTAAGAGCCCCTTAATCTATTTTTCTCAACTCTGCAAGTGAATTTTATCCTTTTGTTTCTTGGTAAAGCACTTGCATTTAATCCGAGAAGTTCTTTGGAATTTAGTGATGCCTGGTTGATTATTATGATTATTTCTTCAACCTGGCCTTCTTTCTAGTGTAATCGGTCTATAATTGTTGTTTAGATCTTAATAGTAGTTTTTTAATCGTCAACCCTATTGCCCGACTTGCCTACTGTAACTTTGTGCAGCTGCATTTTACAACCTTGATGATTTCCTTTTTTTTCTTTTGTTGGCAGTCTTTTCTTGGTGCGAGGGCGTGAAAAAGGCAAATACTTGCTTAATGTGCGTAATGCCCATACGTAAATGGCCTTCTGGAGACTCTCTTGAGTTGCAGATGCAAATTAATGTGCTTTAAAAAGGTGGGGTTTTTTTCCTCTCGTTTGGGGCATGTCATGTTCCCTGCTTTATGTAAATTTGTGTGCGTATTATAGAACATCAACTTTGAGGAATACTTATGAATTTGTTTGATCCTTGCAAGATGAAAGTCCATTTGGAGGAGAGAATAATTCTAATTCCTGTGGTTTCTAGTATGATGAGCTTCTGATTGTTTTACTAGAATAGCACACCCGAGAAACTGTAACACCTAATAATTCAGAGGGTACGCTTGTTGCTTTGATTGCCCTAAGCGAAATATTTGTTTAACTTATTGTTGCAGTATTTATTATTAGTTTTTTCAACGTTAGATTAGGTTTTCAGGATGTCGTCGCATAATTGGCATGTTATACGTACTTATATGCAAGGTTACCTGACTTTTGACGAGTTCAGAATACAAACTAATACATTGGGTAACATACAAAATTTGAAGTTTGGTGGCTAAAACTTGAGATTCTTTGTCCGTTTAGATTAATAAAGAGTTTTGTCTTATTTTATTTTGGTTTGGCGGTAAGCCAACCTGGTGTGTGGGCGAGTCACGGAGTAACGCATCAAATGCACTATCTGGGTTAATGAATGGTTATCGATACACCATTGTGAATTTCAATTGAGTATCACGTTAGCTACGGTTCTGGTCATATGAACGTTTAGATGTCTATCGAACGAGGATACAGTTGATTTTAGTGACGTGGGAATATGATCTAATGAATCTTATACTTTGGTTGCTTGTTTAAGTTACCAAATCCTTCATGCATTTGTAATGACTACAGCTGCTACCTGTGGAACTTGTCACCACATTTTTTAGCGGAGAGGATCCAAATTCCTTTTCATATGGTCCATTTCCTTGTCGAGTTTCTTATGTTTGGTCTATAAACAATAAAGAAGTTATGAATCTAGTGATGTGTTGGATATCAAAATTTGTTTAGAAATCAATGATGATTGTACTGTCTTGTGATCATTGTTCTTCAATAATCAAGTTTTTGAATGGCTACCCACTTTAGAGAGTTAGAGTACATATTTGTCCTATTTAAGTACAAAACGTTGGTGATTATCAAGCCTAAAGTTCTAGGTGTTAGCATTATCCTTAGAAATTCTGTTCAAAGGCTTAAGTTTTACTTTGGTACCTCAAACCTTACCCGTTTCTTTACTTTGACATCCCAAAATATTTACTCTCATACTCCAAACTTCAAGCAGTTTCACTTTGATACCCCAATTATTTCTTTAACACTTTGATATTTTCAATCACATTTCTTTTAGACACCTTGTCCATATTTTCTGTTAAATTTATATCATATTCTTAGCAAGTGACTACGATTCATTTTACCCAGTTGTTAAGAACATGATACAATTCTTATAGAAAATATAATGCAATTGAAACAGAGGTATAATCAAAGTAAAAACATGATTAAAACTTTAAGGTATTGAACTGTTACAGAAAAATACCTTGGGGGTTTCAAACAGAAATGGGATTGAAGTTTGGATATATATATCAAAGGTGCTAAAAAATATTAAGGTGCATCAAAGTGCAAAATGGGTAAAATTCTACGCGTCAAGGTAAAAATAAGCCTTTGTTGAATTGCTCCTCCTTATTTTCACAGACACTATTTAAAAACTGCATAAGGCTCCCAAAGTCAAACATGTAATGTAATTGGTCAAATGACACTTAAATACTCTATTGTTTCATCACATTTATACTCAAATACCCTAAGTTATAAAAAGCAACACTTTGATACCCTAAATTATAATAAAATAGCACTTTAATATCCTAAGTTGTAAAAAACTAACACTATAAATTCCCTATTGTTTCACCACCTTCACACTTAAAATTTTCAAGTTGTAAAAAAAAGCATCTTAATACCCTAAGTGGTAAGGAATTAGTATTTTAATAGCCTAACTTATAAGAAAGTAGCACTTTAATACATTTTGTTAGTTGCCACAATTTCTTAAGAATATTCCCATGAAAACTATTAAATGGTAATAACGTGCTAATCTTTTACAACTTAGAATATTTAAGTTTTATTTTTTACAGCTTAAAATATTTAAGTATAATGGTTGTGAAACAATGGAGTATTTAGGTGTCCTTTAGCCTATGTAAATTTCTTTGAGATAGTACGCGGTACCCCTGACTGCTTACACATAAATAGCATTTCATTTACATTTATTATGAACAGAATAATTGTAAAGTTCTTTAGTAGACCTTATATATGCAAATTTGTTCTTTTGAGTAAAATGGCGGATCATGCTACACCGAGACCAGCATATTTAAGCAGACAGCAGCTTTTTTAAATCTTAAGCATTTTATCCAATTTTTAACACATCAAAGTTGACCACAAATCATCATCTTAGGAGATATCACATCACAACTCATAGTATGTCATGCCTTAACTCCACGCCTGATTTTTAAATTGCATGCCAATTGCCCATAACGGTTCACTCAACAATGACGCCATCTTTTGGGAACCGATCATTGTTATCAATATTCTGCAGAAATTGGCAGTTGATGACTCAGAACATGCAGTTGACAGGTTGGCGGTCGATCGTGTTCGTGCACAGAGTTTACTATGCGTCTGGATTAGCGGCGGTCGACCGCAGGAGTTTCTGCTTTCGTGGCGACGACGGTCGATCACAGATGTTTCTGGACTTTGAGGCTGTTCTGGGATTGAGGGCGGTCGACCGTGGCGGTCAACCGCGATGGCATCGTGGTCGACCGTCGCAGCGGTTTTGGGCTGGTTCTGTTTGCAGACCCGTTTTGTTTGGGTTTTTTTATAAATACCCAAAGTCACGGTTTTAGGGTAAAGGCAAGAAGGTTTTAGCAGCTATAGAGGGGATTTCTTGGGCTCCTATTGTTAGAGCATTTGGGAGAGATCAAGAGTAATCTGGGAGGGTTTATGTGAGATTTGTAACTCTAGTTGTATCCCCTTGATTTCTAATAGTGAAAACTCCCCCTTCCTTGCCCCGTGGACGTAGGCATCTCGCCGAACCACGTTAAAACTGGTGTTGATTGTTTGTGCTATTGATTTGGTGTGTTTGGCTTTCTCTCTAGGCGATTTGGTATTGGATCTCGGCAGAGGGGTTTCTCCCCAACATATTCCACAACCATTAAATCATAATTAAACCTTGATGCATTGGCTTCAATGTCTACTCAATAAAATAAACATCCAATTATTTCAGAGCAAAAAAAATGGAATTGCTATATTGATATATTTTGTTGACCATACTATGATCGGTTTGGATAGAGAAGAGGATAGGAGAGGGGTGTGATTGAGCTAAACTCAAGAGGGAAGGAAAGTAGAGAAATCGAGAGTGATGCAACTAATGGGGTTTGAATGGAGAGTGAGGGAATGGAGAGTAAAGAATAGAACAATTCACTTAATATCCAACCTCTCCCTTCCGTCCACTTTACTAGGAGGGTTAAAAATGTTAGGAAATTTACTTCTTTTTTATCCCTCTTATAATCATTCCTCACTTACTAAAAATATAAACACACACATAATTTTAGGATGATAAGCATTTTAACCTCCCCAACTCTTCCCCACATCTCTTTAAAAAAAGCTATCCAAACCCACCCAAGTAACAGTTTGGTTTATTTTCTTACTATGGTGATGATAATGGATATAAATTGAAAGACGCTGACAACAATACCTATTTTTTTTGGCTCCAACAAAATTTTTGGTGACTAAACATCACATGACTTGTCATGTGATGCTAATGTGACTTACTACGTGACAGTAGTTGAGCTCATTCATTTGAGCTGATAAGAGAGATTTTTTGCCCCTAATTTAGAGCTTAAATCTAAGGATATGGTTAAGGAAAGTAGGTGAAGAAATAAAGAGTCTTTAGCGAAAGAATTAAATGCCAATAGAAGATGGTTGTTTTGACTTTAGGCCCCGTTTGGCAAAGGGTTAATGAAGAGGGGTTAAAGAGAAGGATTAATGTACTTAGCCCATTTGATAATCCGAATGACTAAATTATTAACCCGTTAAATAAGTTTTATTTTAGCCCTTATGATCAGTTTTAGTGTTTGGGAATAACAATGATTTTGACTATTTTCTTTATAATTAGAAGGGTTAACTCTTATTCCATCTAAATAGGAGTATTAGTAAACCCCTCATTTTGAGGGGTTAACTCATTTTAACCCCTCTAGAGGGGTTAACTTAACCATTCTATATTTTTTATGTTTGGCAAATTATGGAGGGTTAACTCACTTTAACCCTTATATAGATTTGTTGTGTTTGACAGGTTAAGAAGGGGTTAAGTCTTCTTAACCCCTCACTTAACCCTTTGCCAAACGGTACCTTAGGCACGGGTTAATTTGGAAGGAACTTCGATCCCCCCCCCCCCCACACCCAAAGTATCTTTCTAATTGGCATTTAATGCTACCAAATGATGAAAAGGAGAAGCCGCAATCCAGGCCCGCGATTTTCCTCTTTCCTATTAACTACAATGGGTAAAATTGTCATAACATCAAAGAATAGCACACCATTGTTACTTTGGTTACCTGGAGGGGGTTAAAGGGATAGAAAGTTGGCATTGGGGTGTTTTACTGTTTTTGACTTGTTGACCAAGTTTGGGGCTAAATGTATTTTTCCCTTTTATTTTTTTGCAATAAGTTTAACAGCAACTTGAAGAAAACTTCAGCGCAGGTTAAAAAGTTCTAGGATTAGCATAGAGTATCATAAGGGAGTGTTCATGTTTGCACAATAATGAACACTAACGTGTTAATTTTAAACAACTTATTTAGAGTATATAAATGCTGAAAAAACAACCAAGAACGTATAAGCGAGTGGGGCTATGTATTGCATCCGCTTGGCAAGTCAAACAAGAAAATGTCAAATTTCAATTGAGTTGGACCATACCTACGGTTATGGCAGCTGAGTTAGATTATCCAGAACTTCACACCAGAAGCACATTGTCTGAATTGAATTCACAAATTAAAAAAAAAAAATTGCAGTGAAATACTAGTTAGAGGTTTTGCCAAAAACTATCATAACCTAATTTTTATTTCCAACTATAAGTGGAACTACCACCAACTTGAAAATCAACAGAAAACTATACACGCAATGACAAAGTTATATGATAGTATCTGAAAGAATATGATACCTATTTGACATAATGTAAAAATTATGGCAGTTTAGCAAGTTTATCATACAGTCCAAGTCTATTTACTCGTTGTTCACCTTGAAAATGGGGCCTTCATACACCGGTCTTGAATTAAGTAGATTATAGGTTTTTACATCAAAACCATCTTTACTTTTATTCAAATTGGTACTTACCATCTTTATATTTTTTAATGTAAAACACATTTACTTGCTAACACGTTTGTAATGTCACGCTTTCTTTAATGTTCACCCACAAAAAAAACTCTGATATTCCTATTTTACCCCCATATTCTTCCTCACAAACCCTAACCTAACCCTAGCATCCTCCATCCTCCTCTTCTACAAACGCTAATCCTAAAACATGGCCACCACTTCCCTCAAAATCCTAACCCATGGCTGTCACCTTCTCCAAAATACTAACTCTAACTCATGACCACCACCTGCCCCAAACCCTAACATTAATCCTAGTTCCTATTTGGGAAAGAATAAGAGAGTGAGAGGTCTAGAGGAAGAGGGGGGATGAGAGAGAGAGAGAGAGGGAGGGGAGTTGGGGGAGAAGGGAGAGGGAAGTTGGGGAGAAGAGGAGGAAGAAGATAAAAAAATAAAAAATTGAGGGTAAAATGATCATTTCGTGTTGACTGAAAACCAAATTAGATGTGACATTGTAAACATGTTAGCAAGTAAATGTGGTTCACATCAAAAAATTTAAAGGTGGTAAGTATCAATTTGGGTAAAAGTAAAAGTGGTTTTGATGTAAAAACTCTAGATTATATCATGATGGATGAGGATAATTTGGGAAAGTATCTAGTAAGAATGGTCCATGACTTGAAACATACACTCAAATGATATTAATCCTTAAATCATTAAAATTCATGATTCATGCACTAATCTAAGAGTTGGTATCTTGTGGATGCACATTTAATGTCATGAATGGAAGTTCATATGGTCATACTTTCTTGGATAAATCTACCTCAATCCCCATTCTCCAAAAAAAAAAAAAAACATTAATGTTGTTTCCTTATAAGGACTTAGGGGGTGTTTGTTTTGGGTGGAAAGTGAAACTGTAAAAGTGACTCACTTTTAACACTTTTGATGTTTGTTTTATTGAAAGTGCATGCAAAAGTGAGATGCAAAATTTTTGTCACATCAGATATAATATAATTTCAGATTTCTCTAAAAAAGTGCGGATGTCACGTGTAAGTGAAAAAAGTGGGGACCATTGTTAACTAAGAGAATAATAATTTCTTAATTAAATCTTCGCTTTTTTAGGGCTCGTTTGGATAATGGAAGTATTAGAAGTAAGAAGTAGGTTATAGAAGTAACTTTCAAAGCTATGAAGTAGGAAGTAGTGGAAATAGCATTTTTTTTTGTTTGTTTCATATATTTTTAGAAGTAATGGAAGTAGAACTTCTTCCTCTTCATTTACTTTTTTTGTTTGGATAACATTTGAAAATATTATTAGGAAGTAATTTTATCAATGAAAAGTTGTTAGAAGTAACTAATAAAGGAAATATTAATAAAAAAATTATTTATGTCATAATTAATATGCATTTCAACTACTTACGAGCTACTTCTGAGTATTGAGGATTGAAAAAATATTTTGGAAGTAAGGATGACACGTAGGCGTCACATAAGCATTTAGGAAAGTATTAGAAGTAAGTTTTTCAGAAAACCAAACACAATTTTTTGCTTGGAAGTAGCAGAAGTAACCTCTACTTCTTTTACTTCAGCTACTTCACAATTACTTCCATGCAAACAAACATGCCTTTAGTAATAAGAAATATAATCTTATAGTTGATCAGGCAAATTCGATCAAATCTACATTTGCCAGTTGAGATTAAACGAGTGTACGTTTTTGTCACCCAAAAATATTCAGATTAATTGGTTTCATCTAACCCTTTACATTCTTATAAAATTTTGAATTACGAACGCTTTTATCAAACGATTGAATTATCATCATTATCATGATCACTATATTTGTAAACCGGTTCATTCCCCAACTCTCCATACTGAGAATACTTAGCTAACAACTTACGGGTACATCTTCGCCAAATCCACCAAGCAAATTATTTAACCACATCTAACTATCCCATGGCTTGATGGATATCCAAGTTATATTGGTTGTTGAAATATTGTTCTAACTGTATAACTAATTATCTAATTGATTAATGATTATAATAACCTCTAGGTAACAGAAAACAACAACAACAATTGTGCATGTACGGTATCATAAATCATACTCCTTTTAAAAGTACAAGTTCAGGAAAATCTTTTGGTAGACAAAAATACCTTTAAAATTCAAATACTAATCCATTAAGTAAGAGTGAGTTGATAAATTGATGAATTCTTATTAGATATACATAGTATAAAGATAATGATATAGTTTAAATTAAAATATAAACCTGAATAAAATTATTAAAAGCCAAATTTACAAATGTATACAAGATGAGTGATGTATATGCAAAAACCAAACAAATTAATGAGATAAATAATATCTACCCCAGAGGTCGAACACCGGAGCAGCACAGACCTACAAATATACATAATGCGGACGTGGGTATTTGCAAAATCCACCAAACAAATTAAAGAGGCAAAATCGTTCTGTAAATTATAAAAAAGGAAAATTAAAACAAACGGTTGCGATATGAGGACACAATGTTGCAATCTCTCACAAACTAAAATTCAAGTAGTTCGACACTACATAATTAGTTTCAAAGTTTAATTATATTATTATTATTTAAATAGAACTATATATACTATTGTTATCCTCTCACATGCAACATCACGTACCAATGTTTATAAGCCAAGAAACTACAACAATTTTCGTAGCATTTTCACCTCCTTTTACATGTATATGCCTTCGTCATTTTCTTCTTTTTAGATTAGATTAGGTTATTTTAAAGCAATTAATTATATTGTATATTTAATTTTTTTCCATATCAAGAAATATCAACATATTTCGCAGCACTTTCATTTATTTTCTTCTTATTAGATTTGATTAGATTATTTTAAAGTAATTAATTATATTGTATGTTTGATCTTTTTTAGATCAGAAATTGCAATAATTTTTATAGCACTTTCACCTCCTTCAACATGTATGTGCCTTTATTATTTTCTTCTTATTAGATTAGTAGATTGTTTAAAAATTATAAATTATAAGATTAAAATAATTTTTACATCATTTTCATCTTATTAGATTAGATTAGATTATTTTAAAGCAATTACTTATCTTGTATGTTTGATCTTTTTTTAAATCACAAAGTTTAATTATACTATGATTATTATTTAAATAGATATTGTTTGTATCAAAATCAAAGAGAATCTCACACATATCTTAAATCTCAATGCCAATTGTAATATTTACACATGGGTGTTGGTTAAAATAAATTTTGTGCATGGACTTAACTTATATAATTCTACTTTAAACGGATTAAATAATTTAATTTTTTTAACACCAAAACTCTTCCATAAAACCAAAAGAGAGTAGTAATGCTATTAGTACAATCTGACAACTTTCACGACAACATACGATATTTACAATTTGAAAATAAACGAAGAAAACTATAGGTTGTCAAAAAATTACTACAGATTGCTAATCCTCACAAAGCGCTGATGATGAAAGTTATAATCTGACAACTTTCACGACAACAGACGAGAGTTACAATTTGATGACTCTCGTACTTTAAAAAGCTAAATGCAAATATTACAAAATAACGATCTTTACAGAACTTGAAGATGAGATTACAATTGACGATCATTTCAAAAGCCAAACGCGAGGGTCCACTCCCGCGTATTGAAGGTAGAATACGGACGTCGCGTTTGACCATTTCAAATTACTTAAACGGTTACCCGCTTAATGAGGCGATTAAGCCACCATTATGGAGCGAATTAAGGGGTCAGTTACACCCCTTAAACTCTATAAATAGCTGGGTTTACAGCTGAAAAAGGGTTGAAGCTTGTTAGATCATTGAAAAGTTTTTTTAGTTGGAGCTTTTGAGATTATTTGGCTTGGATTTTTGAACCATTTTCGGTTGAAGAACATTGAGATCGTCTGTTTAGCTTATTTCAGTTAAAAAAGATTAAATATTCTTTCTGAAATTAACTCTCTCGTAGAGTTCTTAAACTCGTTTAGAGTTCTAAACTTGCATTGCAAGTTCTTCCCGACGTTAAGTCAAGAAGAGTAAACAACGTTCCACGAAGCGAAGTGCTCGGATCGTTAACGAGATACAAGATTCAAGCTCTCATCGCTACCAAGAAGAACCCAGTCTTAAACAAAGCGGGGGATCCATCCTTCTCTCTTTTGTAAATCAGGAAGCTGATCAAGAAGATTGTAAATTTTTTCTAAGTTAGTTAGAGAGATATTGCAAAGAGAAATTATATTCATTCTTTTGCTAAGTCAGTTAGGGAGATTAATACAAATTTATTTCTTAATTTTCTTCTAATTTTTCTCGTAAACAAAAACCACACAAACAAAAATTATATTAATTACCCACACGCACCCACTATTTTCAAAAGCACCATTCTCCAACTACACCATTGATACACCCTTCTTTTTCTTTGTACTTAAATTGTATAACATTCATTGTGATGAGGACTCACATGGGTCCTCTGTTTGCCTTGAACATCCAACAAAAAAAAAATATACTAGGCCTTATAATTAGTTAATAATGAGATCCTATCATTATAAACAAACTAAGTAAAGATTAATAATTCTTAAGAATGTACTACGTTCTCCTATCTTCCACTACAAACTTGTTAGTTGTTTATTCCTGCCCACAAGAGATTTTTAAAATTAATCATCTATTTCATAATTTTTTTAAATGTTTAAATAAAATTTATGGCAATTGTCCATGTTTATAGATTTTAACTCAAAATTAATCTGATTTATTTTATAGTAAGAAATTAGAAAAATACCACATGCATTGCACGTGCACAAGAACTAGTCTAATAAGAACTGCGAGAATACTCGACCAAAATGAGGTTATATTGATCAGATTTAATAAGTGCAATCAGAAATACTAGAAACTTGTGCTTCTATATCCCTAATCATCATTTTTTTGAAGCAAAAAAACAGGGTGAGATACCCTGTTCAAATATATATTGATATAGAATTAGAGTCTAGAATATACAAAACAATCATAAAAAACTAAACAAAAGTGGTGAGGATAGGAACCGAAGAAGATGTTATCGGAAGGGATCGGACCTTAGTCGTCACCCTCCAGATAACAGCTGCAGAGCTTCCTAGCCTACCTGAGATCACAAAAAAAAGATAAAAACTACAATAGAGGATGAAAATGCTGCCACAAGTAACCACCAGAAAGATAACACGATAGCCAACTCCAAGCTAAACCTACTACTACACTAATCATCATTATTTGTATGTGATATATAGCGGATTAGAAATATGTGCTCATCTTCTGCTAAAATATTCCAGTGCATGGGGGAGAAAATGGAAAACAATGAGTACATTTCACCAATGGCATTGCATAATAGGGTACTACTCTTAACTTGTTGCATTTCTCCTACCTTGATTAATCCGATACGAGAAAATGATAAGACAAAGATCAAGAGGATCGGAAAATGTTAAATAGATTATTTTTATTAGACTACGATAGAACTTAAAAAATCTATTATATGCATTCACTTCTTTTATATCGTCTAGGAATTGTGTATTAAATAAAATATCAGGTATTAATTTCTATTTTGTTCTTTTTTAAAGGGTTAATTGCACATAGACCCTTGCTATAGTGTTGAACTTCAAAGCGTATTATCCTTGTAGTTTGATTTTGGTAGAGAGCCCCTAAAATCAAACTTATTTTTTGTTGCCTCTTCTACCTTCATATTGGCTCACAAATTTCAACTAGAGATAATATCTGCACGTCCAAATTTCAACTAAGATAAAAGAGTCAAAATTACCCTACCTAGGGGCTATATTTGCAAAAATCAAATTACAAGAAGATGTTCTCTGTCCTATGTGGATTCAGCTACCCGAAC
>BQKN01000484.1:148586-164530 GCA_022839385.1 Asparagus kiusianus | reverse complement strand
CACTCGTAAACGAATGCATGGGTGGCCCCACACCCACGTGATCACATTTGCAAGGTTGCAAGTGCTATTGGGAATCCTGTCACCACTGATAAGTTAACTGCAAATAGACAGAGGCTTGCCTATGCCAGAGTTTTAGTTGAGCTTAAACTCCCATCTGAATTTCCTGATAGTGTTAACATTCAAGGGACCTGCTGGGAAAGCTTATTCTCAGAAAATTATATATGAATTCAAGCTTAGATGGTGTACTAAAGCTAAAACGGTTGGGCATGACACCAGTTACTACAGGAAGAACAAGGTTGTACAGAGATGGATACCAGAAATTAACTACCAAGTTTTGTCATTGCTAACAAGCTGGTTATTGAGGATTTATCTCCTCGAAACGTAGAGACTAGTAATTTGGCAAGATCTACTGAGAAAGATGTTGTGCGCGGCGGAAGCTTCGAGGCGACACGAATAATAACTCGTGATAAATCACAACCAATAAGCAAATCACAATCGCAGTAAGAACAAACTATTTACGTGGTTCGGTAAGTTGCCTATGTCCACGGGGCAAGGAGGGGGGAGTTCTTACTATTAGAAATCAAGAGAACAAATAGAGTTACAAATCTCACAGATTAAACCCTAAAACAAAACTCTAGATCTCTCACAAATCTCCCACAATTGGATGCAGCAATCCTCTTCAAAAGACTGCTCAAAAACATCCTTTCTTAATCCTAACTAATCAGGATTAGAGTTATATATCAGCTCCAAAACAAACCGGGTTGAAAACCCAAACCCTAGCCCAAACATCCTACAATCGACCACGATGGTCAACTGTGCAGGTATCGCGGTCGACTGCCACGGTCGACCGAACCGATTCCCAAGAGCATAAATGTTTATAGTCATGGCGCGGTCTACCGCGACGGTCGACCGAATTGATTCCCAAGACCCAGAATCCTACAGGGTCTCTGTCGGTCGATCGCAACGGTCGACTGTCTTCAGATCCAGCTCCTGTCTAGCCTTTGTGCATGTTCGCGGTTGACCACCGCTGACTCGCGGTCGACCGCTAGTCTGCCTGGCCGTTCTCCTGAGATTCTTTCGAGCTTCTTTCGCCATTTCTTCAATTCTCCACATTGGTGAATGTTTCTACCAAAATGAGCTGACACCAAATCATCCAAAAGTCCCACTTGTTATGTCTAGGACGTCGTGAAAACACCCCATGACAACGGACTCAATCCATAACAAGTTCAGGATCCAAACTAGAGCTGAAACACGATCCCCCATCGAAATCGAATTGGCTGCATCTGAAAGACTACCTATGTATTCTCTTGCCCAAGGAATCAAGCTAAACGTAGTTCATCCAAATGCCTTCCAAAGGCCTCAGCACTGAAGAATGTTCAAAAGCTTTAAACAATGACCAAATTTTACTCTTGAAACAACTTTAGTCAACATATCTGCATGGTTATTGTTCGTGTGGACCTTCTCTAATATGACGTCTCCTTCATCCAAAACATCACGAAAAAAGTGGAATTTGACATCGATGTGCTTCGTGCGCGCATGATAAACCTGGTTCTTCGCTAAATAGATAACTGACATGCTATTATAATATACCCGAATGGTCTCCTGTGCGATCCCCAAATCCTCCAATAATCCACGTAACCACAACGCCTCCTAAACAACTTCAGTCACCGCCATATACTCCGTCTCTGTAGTAGAGAGAGCCACTGTGGACTGAAGTGTACATCACTAACATATAGGTGTACTTGGCAATGTAAAAGTATAATTTGAAGTGGATCGACGCTTTTCAAGATCTCCAACATAATCTGAATCCAAGTAACCAATACAATCCTGCCTATTCTTCTCATCCTTCTGGAATACCAAACCAACATTCATAGTGCCTCGAACATACCGTAGAATCTAGTTCACGGCCTCCAATGACCCTTCTCGGGGTCATTGTAGACGGTAAAAATTACCGCGGCAGACTAACGAACAAATTCGCCCACAAGTCAAGACCATCCACTTAGATGAAGAATGGAGTGTAGCCATGAAACGGGCCCGATGGCACACCTGGGCCCTCACACGACAAGTCACATGAGCCTACTAACAGAGTGAATCCGCCCTCATGAGCCAAATCCGCTCGCAGGGGTCCAAATCCGCCCTCATGAGCCAAATCCGCTCGCAGGGGCCAAATCCGCCCTCATATACCAAACCCGCTCGCAGAGGGCCAAGTCCACCTACGTGAGTCGAAAGCTGGGTTTCTAGGGACAAGCCTCCCCTATTGCCCGCGATGCGAAGGGAGAGAGCACAGTGCTCCAGACTCATCAGACGGCCGTCCGCAATTCAAGCGAACAAGACAGGCGCCAGACCGGCCTGCATACTCATAAATACGGGTCGCCTTACCCGTCAGAATCGAGAGCCGAAGCCGTCGGCATACAGCAAGCTACCCAAACCCACTCGGTACGAAATATCCATTCTCCCGCTCCTATTGAGGCATGGGGAGAGGGCACAGTGTCCCAGGACCGTCAAGCGGTCGCCCGATGGCTCAGGATGTAAGTGAGCGGACAGGTATCAGAGCAGCCCGCACCCTCATAAATGCGGCTTACCTCACTCGTCCAAACCGAGAGCAATATCCGCCGATGCTCGATGAGCTGGCTAGATCCACTCAAGTATCTGGCAGCCGCTGTCACAGATACGAGGAGAGGCTTTCCCACTCCTGCGCGACGTGACACAACATGCGGCTCCTCGAATGACCGCTTGCAGCACAGAGGAACAGCAGGATGTCTCTGAACAATGTATGGTCACATCCCATAATTTCAGGAACAGCCAAACTGTCTCTCTCCCATTTAAAGGCCTCTTTCAGCAACCCTAAGGGGGATCGATTGATCAATCAAAAGAGGAAGGGGCTTCTTGCATATCCTTGCATTGCGGTGCCATCTCCTAGCTTCGAGCCCTGATCGCCGGCGAGCCAGAAGAGACGAACTCCCTCACCCTGAGCATCTACTGAGTACTGAAACTCTCCGACAACCCCAGTCGAATCGTCTAAGGGAAGCAGCCTCGGCACGAGCACCGAGCGAAGCATCATGTAGCTACCTTAAAGTCCCCACGATTAAACAAAGAGGGCCTTCCCTCTGATTCTGTTGTAATCATTTGATTATTAGTTTGTAATAAGCCTTCTTATCAATACAAACGAAGCTCCCTGTCTTCGGGAGATCAAAAATTACACCTACAAAAGATGGCGACCACAGTGAGAGAAGCTGTTTCTTCTAGCGAAATGGTAGTAGCTCAGTTCGATGAGGTTATTGTTGGGACGACCGTAGAGTCCCTGGAGATTGAGTTCAACCAAGCCAAGTACGAGGAGTACTTGTCTTCTTCCTCTTCCGGTGGCGATGCGTCCCGCAAACGCCACGGAGTCGGGCGCAGGAGCCAACCTCAGACGGTCAAGGCTCCCATGCCTGAAGGCTCTACCCGAGTCTTGTCGGGAGAACCTACTCCAAAATCGATCGGGGCCAAGCCACAGGTCGAGAGCACGGGGCGAAAGCTCACCAGATGGATCGCCAAACGACCCTCAGCGATGCCCGCCCGGGACGAAACACCCATTCGTCCCGGTACGGACCATGCTGCCGCAGCCAAAAATGGCGCTCCTCCCTCCGGAAGAGCTCGCCAGCGGCGACGGCAGGCGCTCGCTCGACAAAAGGCTCGAGCCTTCTTCTCATACGACGGCCTGAACTACTACACAGGCCCGAAGCATGGCCGACAGGGAGGCAACTCGTTTTACGCCGAAAGGCCCTCCAAATCAGGAGCGCCGACGGACAAAGATAGAGCCACCCGCTCAAGGGAACTTCGCTTTTCTGGTCACATCCCTGATGCGAAAGAACCATCACGAGCGTGCGAGTCTGCCCACGTAAGCGAATCCTTGGAAGTGGGCGAATCTTGCCCCAACCACTTGACGGGTGACTTCGTAGGGAAACCCACAAGCGATACCTCGCCTGCTCACCCGCGTGAGCAGGGGGTCGAACCTCACCCGCATGTTGGGGACCGCCCGAGCGCGAGAGTTCGCCTGACAAGACAAACTCACCCAACTCCTACCTCGAAGCGTTCCACCCAGTGTACGGTAGGGGGTACATCCCAGATCCTCACGTGCGGTCACTTAGGCGACCCGTCAAACCTTGGAGATATTTGCTAGTCACCCACGGAAGACCTTCGGGAGTACCTAACTCGCAAACGCACTATACATGAGACGAATCCTCAGTGCCACTGTGAGAGACTCATTCACGCAGTACTCACCGACTGTCAATGCGTAGGGATGGCAAAACCTTCGGTATTCGAGAGGCTCTCTCAGCGACCCTCTCGACCAAGGTCTACCCGTCAGAGACGCCGTCACCAGAGACGACGCGCTACCGACGACCTAGAGCTCCCGTCCGCCACAATCAATATGACGAATAGGGGTAAGGGGATACTTTCCGATTCCCCAGATTCGGACTCCGTTCTGGGACCTAACTTTCGGTTTGCCCAACGCGGACAAGGTGGCATGTACCAGCGTACCCATAGTCGAAAGGGGGTAAGCATCGGGTTCGACTATTCCGCCCTAGCACCCCCTCCTACGGAGAGGACGAGGTTCATTCGGCGGCAGCCACGTCCCAAACCTCACACTCGAGCCAGGAAATACCTGCGAGGGTACACATGACGGAGCTCACCCATGAGCAGACAATGGCTCAAAAGCTGGAGGAACAACAGGCAACCATCGACACTCTAAGAGAGATGATGGAGCAACTTCTGAATAAGAGGAAAAAGAAGAAGAGAACCCAACGCCTCTTACCCCGGCGAACTGGGGACAAAGAGTGGGTACCTCCCCGCCGTCCGGCGACGGAAACGGAAGACAACAGTAATCCGCAATCCGATTACTCTTCTAAGACATTGCTAGGGACGTCACATACCGGGGATAGCACCCATGATAAGAGGTTCGACGAGTTCCAAGATCAGCTTAACGTGCTGAAGCTTCAGCAAAACATGAACAAGCTGAGGGTGGTCCGTCCCTACCCTATTGAATAGGATACAGTCCCATACCCGGCGAAGTTCAAGCCGATCAGCTTGGTGCAATTTGACGGCAAGGGCTCGCCCTCGCAGCACATCTACTACTTCATGGTGCAGACTGGATTCCTTACGGGGAATGACGCCATTCTCACGCGACTGTTCATAGGCACCCTCAAAGGGGTGGCCTTTGAATGGTTCCGCAAGCTGGAACCTGGCTCTATCAAATCGTGGGCCGACGTTGAAAGGCTCTTTTTGGCCTGCTTCTTTGACGACGACACGGAAGTGTCGATGGCCACCCTCCTGGCCAAAAAACAACGAAAGTCGGAGTCGGTCAACGACTTCGTAAAGAGATTTCGGAACCGATCAGTCCACTGCCGGGACCAAGTCTCCGAGTCGACACTGATCGAGATGTGTCGTAACAACCTGTCGATCCACATCCTATCCAAAATAGGTGCGGTGGAAACCCGGACGTGGAAAGAGCTTGTGTGTCAGGGTGAACAGGTGGAGAACATGATCAAGAGGCTAGAAGCCGAAGAGCCGCAGCCCAAGAAAGGGGCCGCGGAGCCGGCTGTGCCAAAGAATCCTCCTCGAACGAGAGGAAAGGAGATCATGGCCGTCGATTCCGTCCCAACGCCAAAAGCTGCCCCAAGGCCAAAACCCAGACAGTTCGAGCAATGCCCCCCGTGGCAATACGACTTCAAGGAAGATCAGGTGGTGGCAACGTTTTATACGCTACTCAAGAGCGGTCGAATCAAACTGCCAGAAGCCACGAAGCCTGAGGAGGCGGACAAGACCAGTGATCCAAGTTACTGTGCCTATCACAGATTCCTTGGTCACCACACAACCAAGTGCTATGTCCTTAAAGACAAGCTCTAAGCCCTCTACGACGCGGGGGTCTTGAAGAAGGAGAAAGTCCAAAAGTAGGTGACTACGAACATGATCACCTTGAGCTTTGGGACAGATCTCCCGGAGGTTCAAGCTCCGGCGGGGGTAGTTCCTATCCCCAAAGCAGTCTTGAAGATCACCAACGACGATCCTCATAACCAGCGGGGGAAAGGTTTAGTCCTACAGACGCTGCCATCGGGGCAGGTGATGTGGGTCCATCCAGACCTCCTTAACGATGAACAGTGGACTGCAAGGCCTTCGAAGGAGGTCAAGGGAAAACATTGCAACGTCGTCTCTGCCATCCCAGATGGAGATAACGTAGCAATAACCGCCCTGACCGACTCCGAGGAGGACACCAACGTCTTCGCCATGAGAGCTGGGAAGGAATTTGCGAAGGAATATCCCACGAGGGCGGAGAACCCGGCAGGACCTCCTGCGAGGCCGGTCGCGATAACCCCTCCCAATCTAGACGGACCCAGCTCGAGCCACCAACCGTTCCGGTTCAACGTGCTCGCGCAGCTGAAAAGCATCCCTACGCGAATTACCATGTACGACCTCCTTAGGCTATCCAGGACTACCCGGGAGGCCCTACAGGAGGCATTGGCGGACTCAGAGGCATTCTCGACCCACTTCTCGAAAGAGATAGAGGCGGAACAACAATGTGCGAATTGTTGCCAGGTCTCAGAGAGACGGGTCCCGTGCATCACTTTCACTCCTGAGGGCATGCTCATCAAGAGCACATCCCATGATCGACCACTGTACTTCACGGGATACGTTGGGTCGGCGAAAGTGGATCGAATCCAAGTCGACCCGGGTTCCGCATTGAGCATCGTGCCCCTGAAGTTAATCAAGCACCTAGGAATACCGCCGAGACGTCTGTCCTCGACCACCACAACCATCTTTGGCTTCAACGCCACGGGGACGCGGCCGCTGGGTAAAATCCGCCTGAAATGCCGAATAGGCGACATGAAGACGGAGGTGACCTATTACGTCATCGATGCCGAGACTTCCTACAACGTGCTCTTAGGACGCCCATGGATCCATGGCAATCGAATAGTCCTATCCACCCTTCACCAATGCTTGAAGTATGTGGACGACTACGAACGAGTGAAAATAGTATTGGTCGACAGACAACCCTTCAAAGGCGTCGAGAATTACTTCACAGATTCTCTATTGTACCAGGACCCCGTCGAGCCGCCGGTTGAAGAACCGGGGAGCGGTAACGAGGCGGATAGCGAGCCTGAATACGGCGATAACCTAATACTAAACGACTTCGAGTCAATTGTAATCGGTTATGAGAGTCATCATGTAACCAACGCCGTTCAGGCGGAGAAGATTATCATGAATGAAAAGTCCAACTTTGCTTATGTGTCGCCTTGTTCTACGTCTGAGGATGATGAACCCAACGACTTATGGACAAAACTCTGCGGCGATCCCTCCCTGCGCATGCCAGTATGCTCGTCATACGTCGCGAGGACGCGGTCGATTGAATCATCGCGAGCTGTATTTATTGTGCCAGCCCGGAATAATTATCAAAAAGACATTATTTTCGACCGAATCGATCGTCCCCTACGCGCCCTGTGGGACGAATCTGAAGACGAGGATCCGACGCCTCAATTTTCACAATACAGCCAAGTCGCCAAACGCATGATGAGCGATATGGGGTATGACCTCACGTGTTTAGAGGGCCTGAATTACGGCCGAGGGCGTAAAACGGTCATCCGACCCGCCCACGTGCCCAAGGGTAAACCCTCAAATTACTTCAACAGGACTCGGAGGGGCTTAGGCTACTCCTCTTCCTCATCAGACCTGTGCTGTCACGTCAACGAGGACTCCGACTACGCGTGCCCAGGAGATCGATCGTCGGTAACCTTGGCGTGGGACTCGGATGTTAGCGTGAGGGATCTGTTCGATGGCTTTACAGTCTACATGGCCACGATGGACCCCGTTGAAATTGTGGAGGATGGACAACTTTCACTTTATGACGAGACATGGGATCGTCATGTTAACGCCCAGTGGAGTAGTCGCTTCGAGCAGCGGGAACCACCGACCGAAGACGAAATCTTCCAGGTGAACATGGGCACTGAGGCGAATCCCAAGCCCATATTCATCAGCGGCAGTCTACCCCCTCAAGAAAAAGAAGATCTCATCGCCCTCATACGGGAATACATTGACGTCTTCGCGTGGAACTACGAAGACATGCCTGGTTTGGATCCGCGGATCGCCACGCATCGCCTCAACATCAGCTCGGACGCCAAACCAGTCAAACAACAGCAGAGGCGCTTTCGCCCTCAGATTATGGAGGCGATTGAGGCTGAAGTGAAGAAGCTCATCGAATCCGGCTTCATCAGAGAGGAACAGCATCCTGACTGGGTGGCCAATATTGTTCCGGTCCTGAAGAAAAACGGTAAAATTCGTATCTGCATCGACTTCAGAAACCTTAACTCCATGTGCCCAAAGGACGAATTTCCTTTACCCATCACGGATGTCATCATCGACAACACGTGCGGATTTGAGAGGATGTCTTTCATGGATGGTTTTTCTGGGTACAATCAGATCAAAATGCACCCCGAAGACGAGAAACACACTTCGTTCCGCACTCCTATGGGGGTGTACTGCTACACGGTCATGCCCTTTGGACTCAAGAACGCCGGTGCCACCTATCAGCGCGCCATGAGCACGATCTTTCGAGAACACCTGCGAAAGACAGTGGAATGCTATGTAGACGACCTGGTCGTGAAGAGTCGCCACAAAGGTGATCACCTCCAGGACTTGAAGACGATGTTCGAACTCATGAGGACTCACCAGCTCAAGATGAACCCCACGAAGTCATTTCTAGGGATGTCTAGTGGTAAATTCCTCGGCTTCGTCGTCATGACGAAAGGGATCCGGATCGATCCAGACAAGGTGCGAGCCATTCAAGAGCTTCAGCCGCCCCAAAATCTTAAAGAGTTAAGAGGCCTTCAAGGACGATTGGCTTACGTCCGAAGGTTCATCTCAAACCTTTCGGGCAAGTGCCAGCCGTTCTCCAAGCTTATGAAGAAAGGCACTTCCTTCGTATGGGACGAGTCTTGCCAAAAGGCCTTCGAGGACATCAAGGCTTACCTTTCGAATCCGCCAGTCCTCGCTACGCCGATTTCAGGGAGACCATTTCTCATCTATGTACAGGCCATGGAGCATTCTCTGGGTGCTCTCTTGGCGCAAAATGATGACGCGGGCCATGAGCAAGGCATCTACTACCTAAGTAGGACCCTGCAAGGGGCTGAACGACGGTACCCGATGGTCGAAAAAGAATGTTTGGCCTTGGTATTCGCCATCCAAAAGATGCGACACTACCTGGTCGGCCAGACAATCCATGTCATCTCCCGGATGAACCCTATTCGGGTCTTCATGACACAACCCTCGGCGTTAAACTGGCGTCTGGCTAGGTGGGCTCTTCTCCTCTCTCAGTATGATATCCACTTCATGCCGCAAAAATCCGTCAAGGGACAGGCCATCTGCGATCTCATCGCCAGTTATCTACTGGGGTCAAAGACCGACTTGTTTGAAGATTTGCCGGATGAACCGCCCGAGGCTAACGTAACTTCGTTACCGGAGGTGTGGCAGATGTTCTTTGACGGCGCGTCTCGCGCGTCTGCGGATGGCTCTATTGTTGCAGGAGTGGGGGTAGTCCTCACTTCTCCACATAGCCACGTGCTGCCCCGAGCCTTCTCTCTGACAGAGCCATGCACCAACAACATGGCTGAGTACAATGCCTTACTCATCGGGCTTGAGTTGGCCAAGGAGCTAAGGATAAGGCATCTCGAAGCCTACGGCGATTCCCAGCTCATCGTCAAGCAGATGACCGGTGAATATGAGGTTAGGAACGATGACCTGATCCCACTCCACAAAGCGGCTATCACGCTAGTGGAATCATTCGAGAGTTTCCGCATTGAGCACGTGCTGCGATCCAAGAACACACACGCGGACGCGCTCGCCTCTTTGGCGGCCAACCTGGCTCAACCACTAGGGACAACCCAATGGGTCACAGTGGCGAGCAGAAGGCTCTTTCGACTGAAAGACGCCCCAGAAGCGAACGCCACCCATCAAGTCTCAGATCAGCCCAATTCAGAAGATTGGCGCCTCCCAATCATCGACTACGTCCTATACGGCATATTGCCCGAAGACGCAAGAGAGCGAGAGTCTGTCCGAAGATGCGCCACGAGATTCTACTATGATTCGACCACCAAGACGTTGTATCGAAGATCTTACGACGGCTTGTTGCTCCGATGCCTTTCAAAAGCGGAGGCACAAGAGGCCCTGCGCGAGGCCCACGACGGCGTTTGTGGAGCTCACCAGCCCGGACCTAAACTTTGGGATCGCCTGCGAAGGATAGGCTATTTTTGGCCTGGGATGGTTCACGACGCGGTCGTCTACGCAAAGCGCTGCCATGAGTGCCAAGTCCACGCCAACTACATACACCAACCTCCTGAAGACCTACACCCGACAAAGGCTTCATGGCCCTTCGAAGCATGGGGAATGAACATAGTGGGGCCAATATCCCCCCCTTCGGCGAGAGGTCATCGCTTTATTCTCACGATCACTGACTACTTCTCTAAGTGGGCCGAAGCCATCCTTTTAAGGGAAGTCAAGACTAATGACATGGCAAAATTCATCAAACACCATGTCATCTACCGATACGGCGTACCCCGACGTATCATTCATGATAATGGCACGTAATTTGTCAGCCATGCATTCACCAGGTTCTGCGACAAGTTCCGAATACAGAACCTCTCTTCCACGGCCTACAACCCATCGGCGAATGGCTTGGCAGAGGCCTTCAACAAAACGATCATCAAGATCTTGACCAAGTTAACCTCCACCAGCAAACGCGATTGGAATGAGAAACTTGGCGAGAGTTTGTGGGCGTATCGCACAACGGTTCGCACACCGACCGGCCACACGCCCTACTCATTGGTATACGGTTGTGAGGTCGTGTTACCATTAGAGATTCAAATTCCGTCCCTCCACGTCGCCTTGGCAACAGGGATGATAGTGGAAGACAACCACCGACAACGACTCGCCGAGCTCGAAGCGTTGGACGACAAACGGCTGGAGGCTCAACAACACATTGAGTTCTATCAAGCCCGAATGGCTAAGGCTTTCGACAAGAAAGTCAGACGCCGAGCCTTCAAGGAAGGGGAGCTGGTGCTGGCTGTTCGCCGACCGATGATCCTCACCTCCAAGAAGAAAGGCAAATTTCAGCCCAAATGGGAAGGACCGTTCGTAATAGAGACAGTCTACTCGAACGGCGCCTATCGCCTCGTCAAGCCTAATGGCGATAAGATCATGATGCCTATCAACGGCAAATACTTGAAAAAGTACTACCCTTAGTTCTTCTTCCCGAACTCCCATGAGTGCATGAGTCTAAACTGGCCCTCACCCCCTCCAACTGGTACATGAGGCTAAACTGTCCCTACCTTACCCGCTCTGACGAAAGATCTCGGTCAGAGTTTGATTCACCAATCTTGCCCAATAAGATGGCGGATCCACTAAGGTCGCTCATATCACAGCAGACTCAGAGTCAATTCGTCAATCCTTCCCCAATAAGATGGCGGATCCACTAAGGTCGCTCACAGCGCGGCAAATACAGGGTTGCTCAAATCGCAATAAACCCCCGTTGCCAGATTGATACCAAACCACTGGCGAAAGTCAATTCGCCAATCCTCCCCAATAGGATGGCGAATTCAACAGAGCCGCTCATATCACGGCAAACAACTCGGTTATGTTAACCACCATTTCTAACCGAACCAGCTTATCAGTCTCCTTCAATGAGATGATAAGGCCCCATAGTTGCTCCGATCGTGACAAAACTTCATCAGGTTAATGATTACCTCCGATGACTGGCGCCGCTATTCTTGCGAATGGCACAGCCTAAGTAATAACCTACCATGCGATGTGTTATTACTTCGGTCAGTAGTCACACTCCTACGTTCCTGAACTATTCGGCCTATTCCAGATATCCTAACATTCCCTTAGGATAGCTGATGGGTAGTGGCCTACCACGCGATGGCTCCTACAACGATCGATCGTCACATTCCTACATCCCTGAACGATTTGATTATCGCCTACGTCACCACCCTCACGGGCGGTGACAATTATCAAAGGCGGTCCGACGGGCATCACGCCCGACAGGCCCTTCAAACGGCTACCCACTGACTAGCGAGTCGAAGATTGGGGAGATACCGGTCGATCGCATGCGCGATCAGCCATTCCTGGTTTTAGGCCAAGTGTTATCCCTTGATCCCACTTGATTTGCAACGCGGAAGACAGGTTTGACATGACTCCACGCTGCAGATAGCCAAGAGCAGAGAAAAGGCCAAACGACCAAGTCCAAGGCGAATTTGCCAGAGAAGACATAAGAAAAGGCCAAATGACCCAAACGAGTTTAACCTAAGGGCAAAACAAACCAGATGCACGCCAGAAAATAAAGAGAAAACTAGGCAGAGTAATCAAAGCCAAGAGCCACTACGGGCCAAAATTACATACGTTAAGTTTAAGATTGTGATGCAACCCGCATCAACCGAATTACAAAAAAAAAGAAGAGGACTTAAACAGCATGAGCATTACAGGAACTTCAGCAGGCTGAAAGAACCAATCTTGGCCTTGACCGCCGCACGATCCGCCTCACACTGGATCCTCGCCTTCTCCTTTTGCTCCTGTTGCCGCCTGGCTAAGGCCACCTCGCTATCTTCTTCCTCCTGGCGAAGGAGTTGGAGCGCCCTGTCCACCACTCCGGTAGCCTTGCTGAGCCTCCTCGCCTCCCGTTCACACTCCCGTAGCTTTGCCTCGCTGCGGAGAGAGCCGGCGTCCTCAAAGAAAGCGGCGTCCAAGTAGGCGTCCATCTTGTCGAGAACCGCCTGATGCTGCTTGCGCAGACGTTTGAGCTCGGCCTCCTTCTCCCGAATCCGCTTTGCCCGCTCTTCACGTTCGAGCAGGAGGCGTAGCGAGAGGGGCGGCGGCACGTCGGAGGGACCGTCATAGGCCAGCTCCTCGAGGCGGTACATCCACCCCTCCACACGGTGAAGCTCCTGCTCACACTGACGTGCGAGCGAGGTACCGCCCGCTTGGCGGACCTCCCTTAAGCCCGCTTCCACGAGGGGAAGCGCATCGTAGTACCGCCCGTCGCCCACGCCGACCGAAATGGCGATCCCCTGCACCAAACCCTCTAACCTCTGGAGGGGTACAAACGCAGGGTGAGCCACGGGGTCCGGATCGGAGGACCCCTAGACTGAGCTCACAGGAGAAGCGGGCGGAGCACCGACGTTGACGACGGTGGCGGAAGAACCAACGTCCTCAGAGGCGCTATGATCAAAATCAGAAGCCATGGAGCAGAGAAGGTTATTGCAGCGGTTCTCTCCTAGCGGATTTTTCTCAAAGAGGTAGGAACTTGACTGAAAAGATGGCGAGTACGGAAGATATATCTGAAGATGCTACAGTCAGGATCTGTCCCCTCAAACAATCGAACGGCCCAGGTGTCCTGCGACGCTTCGAGCTCGACGCCAATAAATGCCACTCCTCTCGGGACCCCAAACCGACCGATCGAATGAAGCCCAAGAGGCGAATCGCTCTGTCACTTCGCCATTAATGAGCACTAACACGTCCCTAAGGCCTTAGCTGGCAAGCATTCGGGCCTGCCAGGAGACGCGTGGCGTGAACTTTCGTCCGTATTTTTGAGTCTTCGACTACGAAACAGATTCGCCGTCGCTTGAGTTTTGATTGCGGTACGAACTCGCCTTAATACGGATCTGACCGCGTGAAGTTTCGCTTACAACCTAAACTCGCCAGAGGCCAAGTTGGGTCTGTAGCGTAAACTCGCCTTCTCATAAGTTCCGCTTGCGGTCTAAACCCGCCAGAGGACAGAGTCGGTCTTCAACACAAACTCGCCAACACAAGAGTTCTGCCTACGATTTGAGTTTGCCAACAGTCGAAGTTAACCTTCAAGCGAACTCACCACCGTTCTCGCTTCACCTTCAGTGTGAACTCACCTACATTCGAATTGGACTGAACGAACTCACCGGCAGTTTGGTATGGCTCTCCACGTGAATTCACCATCACTTGAACCGGCCTGTACTCGAGTTGAGTCTTCGCCCAAGGCGCGCCACCTGAAATCGCTGTTGGCCATGCCTAAGAAACACTGAAGAGTGATACATCCAAAGGAAGCGTGACAAGAAAACATAAATTTCATCAGGTGCTTCTAGACAGTACATTTGAACAAAGTTATGATTCTATAATTAAGAAAGTCATAATGTTACGTCTGAGAAGCAAGACATGCACCAGTTTTTCATTAAAACAATACATTTGAACGAAGTTATGACTTCACGAGTCATGGCGTAGTTTCAAGAGCAAGACAAACAAGCAAAATGTCTTAAACACAGGTACAGAGTTGAAATCTCAATCAGACAGACTAAAAGAGGAGATCTCTTCCTTGGCCATTGCCACCCTTCTCGCGTGGTCCTCCCGAGCCTTGTCCTCAGCCGCTTTCCTGATCCGATCTTCAGAGCTCGACCTGGCGGCGTCATCCTTTTGACGCAAGGCCAAGAGGCGTTGAGTTTTCGCCTCAGTGTTCCTGCTGACCTTTACGACATCGGACTGGAGCCCCTTCAAATTCGTCTCCGCCTGTCCCAGTTCGGCTCGTAGGCAAGCTATTGTACGATTGAGGTCGACAATTTGCTCCTCCAACAAGTGTTGTTGACTCACCCAGAAATCGGCGATGGATTCCAAATCAGCGATTTCTTTAGAACGGACCTCCTATTCCTGAGCCTCCAGACGCCTGATGTAAGCCAAGCAAGACTCCACGTCCGGGCCTTCCCGTAGCAATGCCTCTAGCATTATCATGCGCGATTCCAAAAGACGGAGCGCCTGCATACAACGAGTGGCAAGCCGGTTCTCGTCCGACCGTCGAAAGTCGACCACGCGGTCCAGGAGAGATTGTCTGAAACCGTCAAAGCTGCCTATGCCAAGATTGACAAGAGAAATCACTTGCCTTACGGCATTCTCAAACTCTTCGACGTGAGCCTGCAAGGGCAAGGAACCGGGGGGAGCAGGCTCTTGACCCGGGCTGAGCATCGCAATGGGTGGAACCTCGAGGCAAGGTTCGGTTCCTGGCTGCGGAGCGAGGCCGGGGGCAGGAGAAGTCGCCGGGCTCTTAGGTTCATCGTCAGATATCAAAATAGGCTCGGCCTCATGTTCCTCAGGAGGCGGCGCATCGTCATGGGCTGTGAAGCACAGCGACAGCGTGAAAGGGTGAGTCAGGCGAGAAATACCAATCCATGCTTGAGCGAGGGTTGGGTTAAAGACATACCTTCGGCAGCAGCGGCTTCCGCAGCACCCGAAGAAGACGCCTCCTTCCTTTTCTTTGAAGTAACCCTCTTCACCTTCGGCGCCATCTGAAATATGCAAGAGAAATGGTGTCTTCCCTGAAAAAGACGATAAGAAAACTTTGGTCTTTTCTTGACGGGGGGAGAAGTATTAAAATACCCCGATCCTAGGTAGTTATATACGGCTCGATTGGACCCTTCAGGCCCGAACAGTTGAGGGGAAGGCCGAACAATCCGGATTCCCTATAAGCGGTCAAGATTCGGCAGTTCCTGGGCACGATCTCTAACCAACGGCCCGGATCGGGCGTGAAGGACGAGGAGACCCATCGCACCGCAATTAATGCGAGGCGGCGCGCCCACATCTCCGTAACCGACATGCACATGGGTAAGCTCACAGCCTGCTAAAAGCGGAGCCCACCCGTAACCGAAATCGCGGTTAGTGTAACGACTGCGGATTCACCCTCGGGTAAAATTCGCCTGCAGGCGAAATGAGTTTGTAACCGAAATCTACCGATGAGAGTTTCCCGCGGCCAAACGCCAACTAGTGCACAAAAAAAAATATATAGATAGTATGCACACAAGCAGTAATAGTCGAAACAAAAGGATAATTCCATTCATAAAAAAAAGGTCCTATTACAAATGGGAAATCAAAGGCAAGTTACAAGGCTCTCAATCACAGCTCTGCCTCAC
>BQKN01000484.1:127578-143586 GCA_022839385.1 Asparagus kiusianus | reverse complement strand
ATTCTCTGGGTGCTCTCTTGGCGCAAAATGATGACGCGGGCCATGAGCAAGGCATCTACTACCTAAGTAGGACCCTGCAAGGGGCTGAACGACGGTACCCGATGGTCGAAAAAGAATGTTTGGCCTTGGTATTCGCCATCCAAAAGATGCGACACTACCTGGTCGGCCAGACAATCCATGTCATCTCCCGGATGAACCCTATTCGGGTCTTCATGACACAACCCTCGGCGTTAAACTGGCGTCTGGCTAGGTGGGCTCTTCTCCTCTCTCAGTATGATATCCACTTCATGCCGCAAAAATCCGTCAAGGGACAGGCCATCTGCGATCTCATGGCCAGTTATCCACTGGGGTCAAAGACCGACTTATTTGAAGATTTACCGGATGAACCGCCCGAGGCTAACGTAACTTCGTTACCGGAGGTGTGGCAGATGTTTTTTGACGGCGCGTCTCGCGCGTCTGCGGATGGCTCTATTGTTGCAGGAGTGGGGGTAGTCCTCACTTCTCCACATAGCCACGTGCTGCCCCGAGCCTTCTCTCTGACAGAGCCATGCACCAACAACATGGCTGAGTACAATGCCTTACTCATCGGGCTTGAGTTGGCCAAGGAGCTAAGGATAAGGCATCTCGAAGCCTACGGTGATTCCCAGCTCATCGTCAAGCAGATGACCGGTGAATATGAGGTTAGGAACGATGACCTGATCCCACTCCACAAAGCGGCTATCACGCTAGTGGAATCATTCGAGAGTTTCCGCATTGAGCACGTGCTGCGATCTAAGAACACACACGCGGACGCGCTCGCCTCTTTGGCGGCCAACCTGGCTCAACCACTAGGGACAACCCAATGGGTCACAGTGGCGAGCAGAAGGCTCTTTCGACTGAAAGACGCCCCAGAAGCGAACGCCACCCATCAAGTCTCAGATCAGCCCAATTCAGAAGATTGGCGCCTCCCAATCATCGACTACGTCCTATACGGCATATTGCCCGAAGACGCAAGAGAGCGATAGTCTGTCCGAAGATGTGCCACGAGATTCTACTATGATTCGACCACCAAGACGTTGTATCGAAGATCTTACGACGGCTTGTTGCTCCGATGCCTTTCAAAAGCGGAGGCACAAGAGGCCCTGCGCGAGGCCCACGACGGTGTTTGTGGAGCTCACCAGCCCGGACCCAAACTTTGGGATCGCCTGCGAAGGATAGGCTATTTTTGGCCTGGGATGGTTCACGACGCGGTCGTCTACGCAAAGCGCTGCCATGAGTGCCAAGTCCACGCCAACTACATGCACCAACCTCCTGAAGACCTACACCCGACAAAGGCTTCATGGCCCTTCGAAGCATGGGGAATGGACATAGTGGGGCCAATATCCCCCCTTTCGGCGAGAGGTCATCGCTTTATTCTCACGATCACTGACTACTTCTCTAAGTGGGCCGAAGCCATCCCTTTAAGGGAAGTCAAGACTAATGACGTGGTAAAATTCATCAAACACCATGTCATCTACCGATACGGCGTACCCCGACGTATCATTCATGATAATGGCACGTAATTTGTCAGCCATGCATTCACCAGGTTCTGCGACAAGTTCCGAATACAGAACCTCTCTTCCACGGCCTACAACCCATCGGCGAATGGCTTGGCAGAGGCCTTCAACAAAACGATCATCAAGATCTTGACCAAGTTAACCTCCACCAGCAAACGCGATTGGAATGAGAAACTTGGCGAGAGTTTGTGGGCGTATCGCACAACGGTTCGCACACCGACCGGCCACACGCCCTACTCATTGGTATACGGTTGTGAGGTCGTATTACCATTAGAGATTCAAATTCCGTCCCTCCATGTCGCCTTGGCAACAGGGATGATAGTGGAAGACAACCACCGACAACGACTCGCCGAGCTCGAAGCGTTGGACGACAAACGGCTGGAGGCTCAACAACACATTGAGTTCTATCAAGCCCGAATGGCTAAGGCTTTCGACAAGAAAGTCAGACGCCGAGCCTTCAAGGAAGGGGAGCTGGTGCTGGCTGTTCGCCGACCGATGATCCTCACCTCTAAGAAGAAAGGCAAATTTCAGCCCAAATGGGAAGGACCGTTCGTAATAGAGACAGTCTACTCGAACGGCGCCTATCGCCTCGTCAAGCCTAATGGCGATAAGATCATGATGCCTATCAACGGCAAATACTTGAAAAAGTACTACCCTTAGTTCTTCTTCCCGAACTCCCATGAATGCATGAGTCTAAACTGGCCCTCACCCCCTCCAACTGGTACATGAGGCTAAACTGTCCCTACCTTACCCGCTCTGACGAAAGATCTCGGTCAGAGTTTGATTCACCAATCTTGCCCAATAAGATGGCGGATCCACTAAGGTCGCTCATATCACAGCAGACTCAGAGTCAATTCGTCAATCCTTCCCCAATAAGATGGCGGATCCACCAAGGTCGCTCACAGCGCGGCAAATACAGGGTTGCTCAAATCGCAATAAACCCCCGTTGCCAGATTGATACCAAACCACTGGCGAAAGTCAATTCGCCAATCCTCCCCAATAGGATGGCGAATTCAACAGAGCCGCTCATATCGCAGCAAACAACTCGGTTATGTTAACCACCATTTCTAACCGAACCAGCTTATCAGTCTCCTTCAATGAGATGATAAGGCCCCATAGTTGCTCCGATCGTGACAAAACTTCATCAGGTTAATGATTACCTCCGATGACTGGCGCCGCTATTCTTGCGAATGGCACAGCCTAAGTAATAACCTACCATGCGATGTGTTATTACTTCGGTCAGTAGTCACACTCCTACGTTCCTGAACTATTCGGCCTATTCCAGATATCCTAACATTCCCTTAGGATAGCTGATGGGTAGTGGCCTACCACGCGATGGCTCCTACAACGATCGATCGTCACATTCCTACATCCCTGAACGATTTGATTATCGCCTACGTCACCACCCTCACGGGCGGCAACAATTATCAAAGGCGGTCCGACGGGCATCACGCCCGACAGGCCCTTCAAACGGCTACCCACTGACTAGCGAGTCGAAGATTGGGGAGATACCGGTCGATCGCATGCGCGATCAGCCATTCATGGTTTTAGGCCAAGTGTTATCCCTTGATCCCACTTGATTTGCAACGCGGAAGACAGGTTTGACATGACTCCACGCCGCAGATAGCCAAGAGCAGAGAAAAGGCCAAACGACCAAGTCCAAGGCGAATTTGCCAGAGAAGACATAAGAAAAGGCCAAATGACCCAAACGAGTTTAACCTAAGGGCAAAACAAACCAGATGCACGCCAGAAAATAAAGAGAAAACTAGGCAGAGTAATCAAAGCCAAGAGCCACTACGGGCCAAAATTACATACGTTAAGTTTAAGATTGTGATGCAACCCGCATCAACCGAATTACAAAAAAAAAGAAGAGGACTTAAACAACATGAGCATTACAGGAACTTCAGCAGGCTGAAAGAACCAATCTTGGCCTTGACCGCCGCACGATCCGCCTCACACTGGATCCTCGCCTTCTCCTTTTGCTCCTGCTGCCGCCTGGCTAAGGCCACCTCGCTATCTTCTTCCTCCTGGCGAAGGAGTTGGAGCGCCCTGTCCACCACTCCGGTAGCCTTGCTGAGCCTCCTCGCCTCCCGTTCACACTCCCGTAGCTTTGCCTCGCTGCGGAGAGAGCCGGCGTCCTCAAAGAAAGCGGCGTCCAAGTAGGCGTCCATCTTGTCGAGAACCGCCTGATGCTGCTTGCGCAGACGTTTGAGCTCGGCCTCCTTCGCCCGAATCCGCTTTGCCCGCTCTTCACGTTCGAGCAGGAGGCGTAGCGAGATGGGCGGCGGCACGTCGGAGGGACCGTCATAGGCCAGCTCCTCGAGGCGGTACATCCACCCCTCCACACGGTGAAGCTCCCGCTCACACTGACGTGCGAGCGAGGTACCGCCCGCTTGGCGGACCTCCCTTAAGCCCGCTTCCACGAGGGGAAGCGCATCGTAGTACCGCCCGTCGCCCACGCCGACCGAAATGGCGATCCCCTACACCAAACCCTCTAACCTCTGGAGGGGTACAAACGCAGGGTGAGCCACGGGGTCCGGATCGGAGGACCCCTGGACTGAGCTCACAGGAGAAGCGGGCGGAGCACCAACGTTGACGACGGTGGCGGAAGAACCAACGTCCTCGGAGGCGCTATGATCAAAATCAGAAGCCATGGAGCAGAGAAGGTTATTGCAGCGGTTCTCTCCTAGCGGATTTTTCTCAAAGAGGTAGGAACTTGACTGAAAAGATGGCGAGTACGGGAGATATATCTGAAGATGCTACGGTCAGGATCTGTCCCCTCAAACAATCGAACGGCCCAGGTGTCCTGCGACGCTTCGAGCTCGACGCCAATAAATGCCACTCCTCTTGGGACCCCAAACCGACCGATCGAATGAAGCCCAAGAGGCGAATCGCTCTGTCACTTCGCCATTAATGAGCACTAACACGTCCCTAAGGCCTTAGCTGGCAAGCATTCGGGCCTGCCAGGAGATGTGTGGCGTGAACTTTCGTCCGTATTTTTGAGTCTTCGACTACGAAACAGATTCGCCGTCGCTTGAGTTTTGATTGCGGTATGAACTCGCCTTAATACGGATCTGACCGCGTGAAGTTTCGCTTACAACCTAAACTCGCCAGAGGCCAAGTTGGGTCTGCAGCGTAAACTCGCCTTCTCATAAGTTCCGCTTGCGGTCTAAACCCGCCAGAGGACAGAGTCGGTCTTCAACACAAACTCGCCAACACAAGAGTTCTGCCTACGATTTGAGTTTGCCAACAGTCGAAGTTAACCTTCAAGCGAACTCACCACCGTTCTCGCTTCACCTTCAGTGTGAACTCACCTACATTCGAATTGGACTGAACGAACTCACCGGCAGTTTGGTATGGCTCTCCACGTGAATTCACCATCACTTGAACCGGCCTGTACTCGAGTTGAGTCTTCGCCCAAGGCGCGCCACCTGAAATCGCTGTTGGCCATGCCTAAGAAACACTGAAGAGTGATACATCCAAAGGAAGCGTGACAAGAAAACATAAATTTCATCAGGTGCTTCTAGACAGTACATTTGAACAAAGTTATGATTCTATAATTAAGAAAGTCATAATGTTACGTCTGAGAAGCAAGACATGCACCAGTTTTTCGTTAAAACAATACATTTGAACGAAGTTATGACTTCACGAGTCATGGCGTAGTTTCAAGAGCAAGACAAACAAGCAAAATGTCTTAAACACAGGTACAGAGTTGAAATCTCAATCAGACAGACTAAAAGAGGAGATCTCTTCCTTGGCCATTGCCACCCTTCTCGCGTGGTCCTCCCGAGCCTTGTCCTCAGCCGCTTTCCTGATCCGATCTTCAGAGCTCGACCTGGCGGCGTCATCCTTTTGACGCAAGGCCAAGAGGCGTTGAGTTTTCGCCTCAGTGTTCCTACTGACCTTTACGACATCGGACTGGAGCCCCTTCAAATTCGTCTCCGCCTGTCCCAGTTCGGCTCGTAGGCAAGCTATTGTACGATTGAGGTCGACAATTTGCTCCTCCAACAAGTGTTGTTGACTCACCCAGAAATCGGCGATGGATTCCAAATCAGCGATTTCTTTAGAACGGACCTCCTATTCCTGAGCCTCCAGACGCCTGATGTAAGCCAAGCAAGACTCCACGTCCGGGCCTTCCCGTAGCAATGCCTCTAGCATTATCATGCGCGACTCCAAAAGACGGAGCGCCTGCATACAACGAGTGGCAAGCCGGTTCTCGTCCGACCGTCGAAAGTCGACCACGCGGTCCAGGAGAGATTGTCTGAAACCGTCAAAGCTGCCCATGCCAAGATTGACAAGAGAAATCACTTGCCTTACGGCATTCTCAAACTCTTCGACGTGAGCCTGCAAGGGCAAGGAACCGGGGGGAGCATGCTCTTGACCCGGGCTGAGCATCGCAATGGGTGGAACCTCGAGGCAAGGTTCGGTTCCTGGCTGCGGAGCGGGGCCGGGGGTAGGAGAAGTCGCCGGGCTCTTAGGTTCATCGTCAGATATCAAAATAGGCTCGGCCTCATGTTCCTCAGGAGGCGGCGCATCGTCATGGGCTGTGAAGCACAACGACAACGTGAAAGGGTGAGTCAGGCGAGAAATACTAATCCATGCTTGAGCGAGGGTTGGGTTAAAGACATACCTTCGGCAGCAGCGGCTTCCGCAGCACCCGAAGAAGACGCCTCCTTCCTTTTCTTCGAAGTAACCCTCTTCACCTTCGGCGCCATCTGAAATATGCAAGAGAAATTGGTGTCTTCCCTGAAAAAGACGATAAGAAAACTTTGGTCTTTTCTTGACGGGGGGAGAAGTATTAAAATACCCCGATCCTAGGTAGTTATATACGGCTCGATTGGACCCTTCAGGCCCGAACAGTTAAGGGGAAGGCCGAACAATCCGGATTCCCTATAAGCGGTCAAGATTCGGCAGTTCCTGGGCACGATCTCTAACCAACGGCCCGGATCGGGCGTGAAGGACGAGGAGACCCATCGCACCGCAATTAATGCGAGGCGGCGCGCCCACATCTCCGTAACCGACATGCACGTGGGTAAGCTCACAGCCTGCTAAAAGCGGAGCCCACCCGTAACCGAAATCGTGGTTAGTGTAACGACTGCGGATTCACCCTCGGGTAAAATTCGCCTGCAGGCGAAATGAGTTTGTAACCGAAATCTACCGATGAGAGTTTCCCGCGGCCAAACGCCAACTAGTGCACAAAAAAAAAATATAGATAGTATGCACACAAGCAGTAATAGTCGAAACAAAAGGATAATTCCATTCATAAAAAAAGGTCCTATTACAAATGGGAAATCAAAGGCAAGTTACAAGGCTCTCAATCACAGCTCTGCCTCACGAATTTCCTCAGCATGGCGAAGCTCAAGCCTCCTTAGGACCTCTCGACGAAGATCTTCCTCTGTGCGCGAGATTAAGTCCTGAATAGTATCTTTGACATCCTTGAGAGCTCGATCCTTCTCCTCGACAGAATCAGCGACCAATTGCCGACGAGACTCAATACCCTCCAGCTCCTTTACCACCTGATCACGAGCCTTCTCTTGAACGGCCAAGGAAGCCTGTGCGTTAGCTATAACCTGTTTGAGCCTCTCTACTTCGAAAGAGAGTCGGGAGAGCCGATTATCGGCCGCCTGTTGCTCGTGGGCCACTCGTTCATCCTCGGCCTTGGCCTGCTCTAACTCTGCTGACAACTTTATCTCCAGCGACATAGTCTCATTTAGGCGGCGATCACGATCTGCCATAGCCACTCGAACTTCGCGGGAGGCGAGATCAACAAGAGTGGAACTTTCCGCGCGGAGGGCGAGCAGCTGCTGAACAGCGCCCTCTACTTCGTTCAGAAGCCGAAAGTAGGGCTTCGCTGCAGTGGCGCCAAGCCTCTTGAGTAGGAAAAGCGAGTCGTGTTCAAGATCCTCCTTGAATTCCTCGAAGGGACAACTCTCCTCCAAGGCCAACTGGATGCAGTGGGCCAAAGTGTCTTGGAAGTTGACCAGAGCTCATACCACCTTCCTCTTTCGCCAGCGTTCCAATAGGGAGAGAGCGGCATCCTCGGCCGAGGATGAAGTCACAATTGAGGTACTAGTGGTCATGACCGTGGAAGCAGCGATTGGCGCCGCCAGAGCCGGAGCGACCACTGGTGCCACCAGGGTAGCAACGGCAGGATCGCAGGTCACCACAGATGAGGAAGTGGCCATCAGCCCAGTAGGGGTTCCCCCTTGAGTTGGGGACTCTCGCACTGAATGCTCACCCCCGATCGGTACTCCCTCGAAAGTGGAGGTTCCTCCTTGTTGACCCGCAGGGGCCGACATTTCCTCCTCGCTCGATAGCGCCTCATGAACTGAGGCGTCGTCATCCGTCTCTGATTCGCCTGAATGGCCCTCCCAAGAGGGAGGATCCTCCTTGCCAGTAGCTTCATAAGAAGGGCCAACTGCGGATGCAAAAAGAAGATTGATAAATGCCCCTTCTGCTTAGAAGAATCAACAACACTAAGACCCATGCTTACCTGAACCCCCTAGTTCTCCTCTGTCTCCACTCCCCTCCTCTTCGTCAAAAGGAATGTGGATCGCTTTCTCGACTGCACTTGCACGGATTCAATATGAACAGTCAGAGAATACGAACCCGACTTCGTACATAGGAGTACTGCGTCGGAAGATTACCTCCTGGTGCAGGTGCAGGAGTCGTTGAGACCCCCGCCTATGGCCCCACATCGGATGAAGGAAGGATGTCCTTCGAAGTCACCGGAGCCGCCCACGATACGGCAGAAGGGGTAGGTTGAGCAGATCCCGCCCTAGAGACAATATCGTCCTGACCATCCTCCGCTCTGGTGGTCCCCACAGTCTCCTCGCTACGGGCCATCTTGGTTGCTTCCGCTCTGGAACCCTCCGCCGCCTCTCGCTGCTGTTTTGAGAGCAGCAAACTTCTTGGAGATAGCAGGGGCATCCCCATTCGCCCAGCAATCGTGCTCCGTGCTTTCTCCAGACGATCACCCGCTCGGGTCAACTCAACAGGCTCCCTACGCTCGCCTTGGGGATCCGAGGGAAGACTAGGAGAAGGAGCTCGTGTCTCTGGCGCCTCGGACTCATCCATACTCACGTCGACGCCGTCGGTGTCCTCGACAGGATCCTCCGAGAACCATTCCTTAGCATTTTGGTGGCCCCTCCGCCTAGAAGAACGAACAACCCTTCTGGGAGGACGCCCCTGCTCCACCAAACACGAACCCTGAAACCAAAAGCCTTCGGGATCAGCGCTGGCACCCTGATACCACCGACAGTATAGGAGAGTGTGGTGCAGATCACGATCCTTCGCGAGTAGTTCAAAGCGGGCATGGGTACCACCAGCGTGAGTCCAGAACCATCCCCAAGCTCCGTCCACCAACCCTCCTTCGAAGTGCAGATGGGGATTGGCGTTGCCCACGTATAATTGGTCGTACCCAAACTGGCGGGCGAACCTACAAGGGATGTACGGCTCGAGATAGCACACGGAGCCCATTCGTAAGATATGATACCCCGGCCAGATATTCACCAACCAGCGAAAGGCGCCGCGCGAAAGAATCGTGTGATGATCCGCCGTCGGCACATCTCTGAGGGACTCCCCGTATCCTCCTCCACTGAAATAGGGAAAGGAACGGTGGAAATTGTAGTGGACGAAATGGGAGAGCGTCTTCCGTGCGTCAGGAATGTCCTTACACTTCCAGGAGCACCTCTCCAAGCGCTTGACGAACGGAACAAACCTGTCTCCCTGAGGAGTCACAGGGGCACTCATCAAGCACTCACAATGGCAGACAAACCATGCCATTAAATAAGTATACGGCAGCCCCACCCTAGGATTGGGGGTCCTGATAATCTCTCCTGCCCCTCATCGATAGCCGATACACGACAGAATTGGGCGGTCAGGGTGCGGAACCCCCGGTAGATGCACGCTATCGTCGCTGACACCAAGGAATAAGACTTCCCGTGGGCTAAGCAAATTGCCGGATACACAACCTCTATAGGAAGAGCCTCAAAAGAATGAGGGGGGACTACGCACCTCTTTAGCTACAGCATGAGATACCCCGCAAACAAGGCCTTCCCAGATATAGGAGACTTAGCCTGGTGGTGAAACGAGTGGAAAACCATTCCGGATTTGAATCCGCCCTCGTCACGCTCAAGAGCTACTGTGGCCTCCCCTTCGGCTATCCTCCTCTCCACTTCAGCCTTGTCACACTCGCCTAGCGGAAGAGCAGGTTTCCCTTTGATATCGTTCCCCGGGAATAGATAGTCAGCCCAATTCTTGTGGCTGATCCCCGGGGTTCTCTTCTTCTTCCCCTTATGATCCGATGCCCCTAGGTACTAAGGCAGATGTGGTAGTGGCAGAGTAACTCCCACAGAGTGTTAACCGCTAAGGGGGAATGGGTCGAGAGCTGATCAATCTCGTCTTGGTCCGGGATGTACTCCTCATAGGGAAAGTCTCCCAGAGGCAGTCTTGACATGTCATACATCTCGTGAGGGGTAATGCCAAGCTCACCGTTGGGGGTGAAGAACGTGCCGCTTTCCGTGCAGTATAGTTCCAGGATGCTGTAGAACTGGGAAGCGTTGATCCGCAAACCATATCGAGTGGCTTGAATGGCCACGTACAGCTCCGAATCCTTAAGGTCAGAATTCTCGGCCAGGACATAATCGGTGATCTTGGACCACCAAGTGTCGCTACCAGGCGCCGAGTATACCCACCCTAGGGCTCTGAAGTCTTTTGGGGGAAACCTCCCACCGACACGGAAGAAGCGATGGCGAAAAGTCTCCGCTACCGCCGTCGTCTCTCCTGCCGGCGGCTCATTGGACAGCAGGCCAGGGCGCAGACCCGTCACACGCTTACAGGAACTCTCCACCCCATACCCAGCCGAAGAGCCCGTGAAGACGCCGCAAGTGACCCGTCCTGAGTTAGAGTCAAATCCCAGTTCATCACGGGGGGGACCGCGAAAGACCGCAGCTCGACGATCGAGAACCCTCTCGGCATACTAGGGTGGTAATAGTGAGTCCCTTCCACCGTACGGAACCACCTGCTCTCTTTGAGCAGCAGAACGGAAGGATCGGTCGCTGCATCGCCGAACAAAAATTAAGGCTTTGGCAGCTCCGTCCTGGCGTCATCTGTCAGCACCGCATCAGTCGTCAACTCGCGTAATGTCAGGTGATACCCGTCCGTAACCCTCTTTATCAAGCCATGGGGCTTATCAACAGTGAACGCGGGTACCGGAACCAGAGAGGGAAATCGAGGAGGTACCGTATAGCCCATACCCCCAGCGTGGCCAACGGCCACACCCTCCGGAAAAGCTTCATCAGAAAAAGTCGCTGCGAGAAGGAACAAGAGTCAGTCAAGACAAAATCCGCTGTAAGGGCAAAGTCGCCCATCAAACAAGTGTGGGCGAATTCGCTTGTCGAAAGGGGAAACCCATTTCGAACAAGGTCTATCCGTACAGACAATTCTCCCCTCTACAAGGAAAGGGCCAAACTCGCCTATCAAAAAGCCGGTTCGCCCCCTTCCCGTTAGAGTTTGAGTTCGTCTGGGGAGACAGAAATCACCCTCTAAAGGCAAATAGGGCTAACTTTGCCCCAAATCGGGGAGGCTACCAAAGGACGGCGGAATTCCAGGATAATGAGCGACACTCATCCCCCCAACCCGACGCCTGTACCCCACTCGGGGTCGTCCAACGCACCCATCGACTTACCCGAGCGCGGCTCTGGTACACCGGCGGGTATGCCGGCGGAGAGACGGTCGGAATAGCGTCCGGAGCCTGCTCCCCTCACTTTGCACCTCTTAGATCTTGGAGCCATTACAAGTATGAAGCAGGAACTCTTTCCTTAGAAGTTTTTTTTAAGATTCGAGAGCACGATAACTCCCAAAGGAGGAAAACGGCTAGTTTAAAAGGGCGGAGTCGTCCACGTGGCCACGATTGCCCTCGAAAGGCGAAACCCTGATGGACAAGAGATGTGGCCACGACCAAATTCGACGGCCCAGATCACCCCTAGTATATCGAAAGGACCGAAATTGGCGGCTACATCCGACGGTTGGATTCGAAAACCATGGCCACGATCCAAACGAGGCGCACGAAGTCGACGTCGAACTGTCGAATCACAAAAAAGGAGGATAGGACGGAACCCCGCCGCCTTAGCTGGAAAAACGCTAAACCCGACAAGTGAACACGCGGTTTGCTCTCACTGGGCTTACTTTCGCCCAAATAAGGGGTCTCATCAGCGAAAGTGCTGATAAAATCCGTGGGTTGGGCGAAATTTCGCCATCGAAGTTTGAACTTCGCCTGCATGATTCACCCCCTTTGGGAAATAAGCAACTTGCCCAAAATCTCGAAGCCGACAAGGTGACCTTGTTTAGACCCGCGCCCCAGGCGGCTAGGGATCAGAGTAGAAATCTTAGCACGAAGTCTAAGAGAAACTACTCGACAACTCATCATACTAAGGGGAATAGTATGGCTAGCCCGATTCAAACGGTAATCGGTAAAGGCAGATCAAATCCGTTGATAGCTGAGGATTTGCTAAAAATCCTAAGGCACTTGGTCCGCCCAAAACTTCTTTATTCAAAGTATTCCAGACCACACGTAAGCCGGTTTCGGTCTAAAAACTTTGAAGGGGGTCTTGTAGACGGTAAAAATTACCGCCGGCATCCTGTAGCTACCTTAAAGTCCCCACCATTAAACAAAGAGGGCCTTCCCTCTGCTTCTGTTGTAATCATTTAATTATTAGTTTGTAATAAGCCTTCTTATCAATACAAACGAAGCTCCCTGTCTTCTGGAGATCAAAAATTACACCTACAGTCATGCATGTATCTCGATACCATATTCACGGCCTGTGATAAATCTGGCCTAGTACACACCATTGCATACATCAAGCTACCTACTGCACTTGCATATGGGACCTTCGATATATAATCTCTGTCCTCAATTGAAACAGGCAACATTAATGCTAAAAGCTTAAAGTGGGGAGCCAATGGAGTGCTAACTGCTTTTGCATTGCCATCAAAGCTGAATTTTTTCAACATCTTCTGCAAATAGCTCTTTTGTGTAAGCTTCAAACTTCCCTTCACCCTGTCTCTCTCGATCTCCATACCCAATATCTTCTTTGCCTCTCCAAGATCCTTCATTTCGAATTCGGATGACAGCTCCTCTTTTAACTTTCGAATAGCCGAAGAATTCCTGAAAGCAATAAGCATATCGTCAACATATAAAAGCAAATATATATGCTCACCATTCTGTAGCTTGTGCATGTAAACACATAGGTCATATGAGCTCCTCGTGTACACATGGCCAATCATGAAGCTGTCGAATCTCTTATACCACTGTCTTGACGATTGCCTCAAACCATAAAGAGATTTCTTTAGCTTGTAAACTAATTCTTCTTTTCCTGCAGCTTTGAACCCCAAGGGTTGTGTCATATATATCTCCTCATCTAAATCTCCGTGTAGAAAGGCTGTCTTCATATCCATTTGAGCCAAATCCAAATCTAACTGTGCCACCAACGCTAATAAAATCCGAATCGACGAATGCTTCACAACGGGTGAAAATACCTCGTTGTAATCAATGCCCTTAAGCTGTGCATATCCCTTAGTAACCAATCTGGCTTTGAACCGAATGTCCCCAATAGAAGATCCCTCCTTCTTCGCATATACCCACTTGCAACTTATAGCTCTCTTACCCTTAGGTAGATCTGCAAGTGTCCAAGTGTCGTTCTTCTGAAGAGATTGCATCTCATTCTCCATAGCTTCCCTCCACCTGATCGAATCGGGGCTAGGCTCTACCTCCCTGAATATAGATGGAACCATATCATTAACGATCTTCACTAATAATGTATATGTGACCATGACATCATTATACCTAGATGGCCGACGAATCACCCTCCTCGGTCTATCTGCTGCAATGGACCCCAGAATATGACCCTGTTCCTGAGTCTCACATTCCCCTGAATATGGATGGATACAATACTCTCTGGAGTGGGTGGATTCACATCATCCTCCACCTGCTATGATATCTCAACTGTCTGGTCTCCCTCCACCTGCTGAGAGACTCGAGGCCTCATCATGTACGCCTCATCGAATGTGACATCTCTGCTAATAACCATCTCTAAATCCCACAAAGACCGTCTTCCTCGCCCTCGGATTTAATTTACCATCACTGACATGGTAATAAGATGGACACCCAAATATCCAAAGCGACTCATAGTCACTAGCCACCGAACCAAACCAACGCTCCAAAGGAGTCTTCGCGTCTATCGTAGTGCACGATAAGCTCTTCACGAGATGGCTCGCATAAACCAACGCCTCAGCCCAAAAGATCTAGGCAATTCACTTTGCGTCATCATACATCGCACCTTCTCCAGCAAGGTACGGTTCAATCTCTCAGCCATCCCGTTCTGTTACGGTGTCTCTCGAACTGTGAAGTGTCTTCTAATATCGTGATCCCGACAAAATTGCAAAAATGGATCACTCTTGTACTCTCCACCGTTATCTAAACATAGAGTCCTCACCTTTCTCCTTGTCTGTAGCTTTACTTATTTTTTCACTCCACAAAAATATCTAGGACCTGATGTTTATGCTTCATAGGGTATATCCAATACCTCTTGGAATAATCATTAATAAAAGTGATAAAATAATTGGCCCCACCAAGAAATGTGTTCTTAGAAGGACCCAAAATATCTGTGTGAATGTAATCCAATATACCTTGGGTGTTGTGAATAGTAGTGCCAAACTTCACTCTAGTCTTCTTCTTATGTAGACAATGCTCACACAGCTCCATCTTGCAGGTCTTAGCACCTTTCTATAGTCCCTGTTTTACTAATGACTGTAGGGACTTATCACCTATGTGTTCAAATCTCATGTGCCATAAAATGGTAGTGTCCTTCTTTGTAGTGATAGAAGCTACCAGACCCTCTATAACTGTCTTGCCCTTCAAGTAGTATAGGTTGTTTTCCCTGACACCTCGCATCACCACTATAGAACCCTTCGTGACCTTCACTGTAGCATCATCTAAGATTATTCTATATCCAGCTACCTCCAAAAATCCCAAGAGAAATGATGTTCTTCATCAACTACGGCAGAAACCTCACTTCCTTGAACTCCCTAATCACTCCGTCATGCATCCTAATCCGGACTGAACCAATACCACCAATAGGGTATACGTGGTCATTACCCATAAGCACGACATCCCCTCTTTCCAGCTCCTCAAAGCTGGAGAACTAATCCCTCCTAGGGCATATGCGATATGTAGCTCCTGAATCCATCATCCACTTCGTGGAATCGGCATAGCAAACCGACGGTAGTGCAGGACATGAGTAGCCTGAAAAATCTGAATCTGAATGCTCACCAATAGCTTTTACAACATTCACTTCTGAAGCTTGTGCAGCTTTCCCTTTGTTCTTCCAGGCTTTTTCTTTCCACTTTGGGCAGTCAATCTTCCAATGTCCTTCTTCTTTATAATACCGACATTAATTTCTACCAACATCTTATAGGCACTCCTTTTCTTTGACTTTGAGCGGTTAAACTGGCGGCGGTTTGGATCTCAGCCTCGAATAGCTAATACATCTCCCGATGCCTTCTTGGAGAGTTCACCATCACTCTTTCTCAACTCATAATTCACCAAAACCGAGGTCACCTTCTTATAGCTAGCTAACTGTAGCTTTTCCATTGATCATAGTGAGAATGAACGTACCATAATCATCCTCGGGCAACGAACACAAAAGTAACATCGCCTTATATTTATCCTCAACCATGATATCCACATTGGCCATATCTGAAAGTAGTTTTGTGAAATTGTTGACATGCTCCCTGATGGAAACTCCCCTCTTCATCTTGAACTGGTAAAACCACTTCTTCAAGTGAAGTCTATTCTCAATGCTCTTCGTAAGATACTTCTCATTGAGTGTTTCCCACATTCTCTTCGTCGGCGTCTCGTTCATCACGTCAAAATAAGATCCGGTGTTAAGCATGACCTAATTACTCCACAAGCCCTACTATTCATCTTCTTCCAAACATTATCTTCCATATCAGCGGGTTTCTCTTGTAACTCAATAGTCTCCTCCAAATTCTGTGCATCCAAGGTGTCCATCATTTTACACCTCCACAATCCGAAATTGATCTTGCCGTCGAACTTCGGAACATCAATCTTCATGTTATTAATGCTCAGACTCTGTATCACCTTTGTAAGAGATGAACCTAATGTGTTTGCTTCTCCCATATTGTTGACCTAACTCTTCAAATAGAAATTCTTTACTGAATCCTTCGAACAAACTCCAAGCATAACCTGTAGCTCTGATACCAATTGTTGTGCACGACTGAAGCTTCGAGGTGACACGAACAATAACTCGTGATAAATCACAACCAATAAGCAAATCACAATCGCAGCAAGAACAAACTATTTACGTGGTTCGGCAAGTTGCCTACGTCCATGAGGTAAGGAGGGAGGAGTTCTCACTATTAGAAATCAAGAGAATACAAATAGAGTTACAAA
>BQKN01000484.1:96777-127478 GCA_022839385.1 Asparagus kiusianus | reverse complement strand
CTTACTATTAGAAATCAAGAGAATATAAATAGAGTTACAAATCTCACAGATCAAACCCTAAAACAAAACTCTAGATCTCTCAAAAATCTTCCACAATTGGATGCAACAATCCTCTTCAAAAGACTGCTCAAAAATGTCCTTTCTTAACCCTAACTAATTAGGATTAGAGTTATATATCAGCTCCAAAACAAACCGGGTTAAAAACCCAAACCCTAGCCCAAACATTCTGCAGTCGACCGCGACGGTTGACTGTTCAGGTATCGCGATCGACTATCATGGTCGACTGAACCAATTCCCGAGAGCATAAATGTTTACAATCATGGCGTGGTCGACCACCGTCGATCGCGATGGTCGACCGAATTGATTCCTGAGACCCAGAATCCTACAGGGTCTTTGTCGGTCGACCGTGATGGTCGACCGTCTTCAGATCCAGCTCCTGCCTAGCCTTTGTGCATGTTCGCGGTCGACCACCGCTGACTCACGGTCGACCGCCAGTCTGTCTGGCCGTTCTCCTGAGCTTCTTTCACCATTTCTTCAAAAGACTCAGTTGTTCACACTCCAATCTCTGGCTTTATGCACACACCTATGCATAGAGACCAGTCCCTGAAATCAATAAATGCAAAGAGCTCATCAGAAGGCTATGGATGGGAACATGCACATCACCCAGAGTAATAAGTTCTCTTCTCTTGCTTCTCATACGAATGAAATTGACCCCTCCTCTGTTGATAGAGGTGGTACTAAACAATGAATTTTGCTTTTTAGAATGTTAGCGGAGTTAACAAATCCTCTAAACAGCACTTGGTGAAAATTTTTATTTCACAGTATCATATATCACTAATTGCTCTTCTTGAAACAAAAATCCTGTTGGAAATTGTGGTTAAATCTGGAATTAAACTGAGAAAACAGATGTGCTATAATTTTTTAATTTTTTAGTTCACTGATGTGCGTTATAAAAATGTTGTGATTAAAGCAATATTTGGCCTACTCCGGTGCAAGGATCCCAAGGCCAAACTGCTTTCAAGAACAACAGTACAGTACTCTGGTGTGCACCAACCCAGTACTGTCAAGATCTCCTCGATCTATATGACCTTTCGGTCAAGGCAAAAGATCTCCTCGATCTCAGAACCTTACGGTTCAAAACTTTCGGTTAAGACAAGTTCCTGTAGGCACAAGTTCCTGCAGCAGCAACACAACAGTAACAACGTCGGAGACCGACGTTCGTTTTCCAGCACGCGACGTTCGTGTTCCACGCATGCGAGAGGATTTTCAGCTATCTCCAAGAGCTTCCCAATGGTGCTATTTATAGGCCTCTAAGGCCACCTCAAGAGTCACTATCAATTAATGTGACCGTTACAATTCTTAATGACAATTAAGATTGTAACATCAATGTATTAAATTGCTCTTAATGCTGTTGTAATTGCTGCATGCAGTAACTACTGAATACGAGGTAATCAATGGACGCATTGATATGAAACGCGAGGGTCACGACTCAGTAGATCAGACGAACCTCGTTTGACAAACGAACGTTCTCAAACAGGTGAACCTTGTATGACAGACGAACCTCGTCGAACGAGCGAATATAGTCAAACAGGCAAACCTCGTATGACATACGAACCTCGTCGATTAAGCGAACCTCGTCAAACAAGCGAACCTCGTATGACAGACGAACCTCATCGAACAAGCGAACCTCAGCCCGATTAGCCCTGATCCCCGGCCCATTGGCCCACGGCCCATAGCCCACGGCCCACGGCCCATGGCCCATGACCCACGACCCACGACCCACTAGAACTTATGAGAGATTAATTCAAATAAAACACATCGAGGCTTTGCAAGCCTCGAACAAGGGACCTCTTTAAAACAATAAAACATTAACTTTCTACTAGGCTACTAAGCATTTATGAAAAGTACTTGTAGTTAATGTATATATAGTTTGAAAACTCATTTTGGAAAGCAGTTTTGACCAAAAAATCCAACAAATCCAAGAGTTCTAAGATGTCTTATATTGCTAATAAAGCAGCTAAAGGATGGAAATGGATCACTAATGCTTCTACTGATGGGAAAGGAAGAGTTGGACTTCTTTGGGATTCTAGTATTCTTGATATAACATGCTTATATACATCTGATCAATGTTTAACATGTCATGTTAAATCTCTGGATGGTAGGATAAATTGCTACATTTCATCTATCTATGCTTTTAATAAAAGGATTAGTCTGTGGAATGAGCTTGCTGCATTCAGTAATCATGTCTCTATACCTTGGTTGCTAATGGGTTATTTCAATACTATTCTATCTGGAGATGAAGAACTAGGAGGTTCTCCAATTACAGACAATAAAGTTGAAGATTTCCAAAGGTGCATTGATATATGTCAGCTCACTCAATTGAAAACTACAGGATGTTTTTTTCACTTGGACAAATAACAATTTCAACCTACAAGAGTCTGGAGTAAGCTAGATAGAGAATTGGTAAATGAGGAATGGATACATGCGCATACTACAAGCCAAATTGAATTCCTAAATCCTACCTTCTCTGATCACTCTCTAGGTTTGGTTACTATTTTGGATGATATTTCAAATGGCAAAAAACCATTCAGGTATTTCAAAATGTGGACTAAGCATCCAAAATTTCTATCAATTGTCAAGGATGTATGGTAGCAAAATATTCCTAGCTACAAAATGTTTTCTGTATGCTCTAAGCTAAAAATTCTCAAACCTGCATTAAAGGAGCTCAATACTAGATATTTTCACAATATCAGTGAGCAGGTAAATAGAGCAAAATTTGAGCTTGATTCTGTTTAAACTCAGCTTCAGAATGACCTCCTCAATACAAATCTTATTATTAAAGAGAGAAACTGTCTAAAAATATTACAAACTTCTCAATTTTGAGCACTCTTATTATCAACAGAAAACAAGAATCAACTTGGGGTTACATGGAGACAAATGTACAGCTTTCTTTGACTCAATTATGCAGGCTCAAAGACATCACAACAAAGTTTTAGTTTTATACAACTCAGAAGGAAATAGACTAACTGATAATGAAAGCATTGTGGAGGAATTCATCTCCTTCTATAAGAAACTCGCGGGCACTTCTATTCATGTCTCTCCTCTCAATGAAGCCATTGCCAAGAATGGTCCCTGTTTGACCTATGAACAAGCTAGGTAAAATCTACAGTATTCTCCATGGTCCCTATTTGGCCTATAGATCTATAGTATTCTCCATGGTTGATGATAGTGCTCCTGGACCTGATGGCTTCAGCGCATTTTTCTATAAGCAAGATGGCCAATCATTAAGGATGAAATATTTCAAGCAGTAGAGAAATTCTTCGACACTGGCAAGCTTCTTGGTATGGCCAACTCTACCTCTCTCACTTTGATTCCAAAAATCATTGGCCTAAGTATGCATCTGACTTTAGACCAATTGCATGTTGCAGCTGTATATATAAAATCATTTCAAAAATCCTTACTGCTAGAATTCAACATGTTATGGGAGCCTTAATCAATGAAGCTCAAAGTGCCTTTGTTAAAGGGAGATTAAATCTCAAATAATATCCTGTTAGCCCATGTAGGCAATAAAAATTACCTTTATCCCTATCAGAGAAGTTCAGAACAAGACTGCTAAAACTTCATCTGAAAGAGCATAAAGGGAGAAAACACTGATATCTCTCAAATCGTAAGGAATTTGGTGAAACGGAGGCGGAAAACCCCCTTTGGAGGTTTGGTTGTCTCCGTCTTATCGAGATAGTCGACTTTCATATATATTTCGTTAAATTCTGACTTACGGTTTGAAAGTTATGGCCTATTTTTCGAAGCATGTTCAGTAGCTCGCCTAAAGGCTGAAGCTCGCCTGTAAAGGCTGAAGCTCCCCTGCAAGGAAGTCCGTCTGCAAGGATAGAGCTCACCTAACAGCATTGAAGCTTGTCTAAATGAGATTCACCTGCACAGCCTCGCCTGCACATTGAACCAAGCTCGCCTAAAGGCTTGAAGCTCGCCTGAAGACTGAAACTCGCCTACTTGACCCAGGCTCGCCTGAAGGCCTAGCTCGCCCGATAGATCGAAGCTCACCTGTTTGGCCGACTCGCCAGCACGAAGGTTCGAGCTCGCCTGAAGGCCAAGCTCGCCTGACAGCCTGCACCTCGCCTGCGCGGACTAAGCTCGCCTAACAACTAGAAATCCGCCAGCATTGTCAACTGCCCACTTGGAGTATGGTAACAGTCACGTCAGTGGTTAAATCCCACGAATCAAGGGAGAAAGTATGGCGCTCCTCACCTAGTAAGAATAGGACGGCTGACAGGACCCCCTAAGTGGTTACATCCCACAGCTAGGGTGGTTGGCTCCCTCACCCCTACTAGTGGTCAAATCCCACAAATCAAGGGGTGACCTATGCCATCCCTTGCCTATTTAAGGCCACTTTTAGCCAACATGAAAGAGGTTGATTGGCTGCTGTTTGTTTGACTGGCTAATCTTCCAAAGGTTAAATATTGGCTCATTTGCTAAAGGATCCCTCATTTGAAGAGACTCGTCTGAACTCTCAGACTTGTGGCTCTTAGGCTCTTCGCAAGTTCTTGCATAGTAGCTCTTTGCAGACTCGTCTGAACTCTCAGACTTGAGGCTCTTAGGCTCTTTGCAAGCTCTTGCATGGTAGCTCTCTCCAAGCAGTCAGTCGACAAGAACAAGCCCCCCGTTTGGCCTCGGGTATAGTCGAACTTGATCAGCACAAGCTTCTACTGCGTACCGAAGCTTGCCCGCAACTTCGATCGGATCGTCCAAGGGACGCAAACTCGGCGTGAGAACCGAGGAAGGCGTCCTATCGCTACCAAAGACCCCACGTTAAACAAGGAGGGCATTCCCTCTGCTTCTGTTGTAATTTCGATTTATTAGTTTATAATAAGCTATTCTTATCAATACAAACGATACCCCTGTTTCGGGAGATTAAAATTTACACCTATAGAAGATGGCGACCACAGTGGGAGAAACCGTTCATTCAGATGAATTGGTGGTGGCGCAGTTCGACGAAGTTGCGGAAGGGTCTATTGTCGAGTCCCTCTTCATCGACTTCGATCAAACGAAGTACGAAGAATACTTGTCTTCGACTTCCTCTTGGGGCAAAATGTCACGCAAACACCGAAAGGTTATGTATGCAAGTCAGCCCAAGCAAATCGAGAGCCTTACCCGAGTAATCGCTAGGGGTGCCACCCCCCAATGCGATTGATGCCAAGGACGAATGCTAAGTTCTTAATTCTGGCAAACTACGTCAATCAGGTGAGCCCACTTACTCAGGCGGGCTTCGCTCCATTGGCAGATTGCCCAAATTTGGCAAATTTAACAATTTAGGTAAAGTTCCCAATTGTGGCGAACTTCGCAAAGCTGCCAAACTCAGCAGCTCAGACGGGCTTCATCAAGCTCGCCTGACAACCTAAACCCGTTGCAAGCTCAAGCAGGCGGACTTCATCAAGCTCGCCTAACGGCCCAACTTCGCGTGCAAGCTAACCTTCGCCAGAAAGGCAAAGCTGCTACTCACCTAACAGGCGAACCTTGCCAGACTGAGCCTCGTCGACGAGCTCAAGTATGCCAAACAGACGGACCACACCAAGTTTGCCTAATCGCTCGACCCCACCTGCAAGTGGCGGTAGCTCGCCAAATAAGCAAACCTTGCCTGAAAGAACTAGAGGCTGAACCTCGCCAATAGGCTCAAGGTCACCGACCAGGCAAACCTCGCCTGAATGAACAGATGGGCGAACTTCGCCAATGGGCCCAAGCTCGCATGTCTAGGCAAGGTCGCCTGAATTCAACGCTTAGAAAATTTCCCAAGTGTTCCCATTTGGTCTCCCTCGAGTCTCCTTCATTTGAGCGCCAGCAGTCGGCTGAGGCTCAGGCTTGCCTTGAACCTTGCCTTAACGACCAGTCGGCCAGACCTCACCAGCAGTCGGCTAAAGGTCGCTCAAATGCTCGAGCTCGCCTGCAGTCAGCGGGAGCTCGCCCATATTCCAGATCTTGCCGGGACAGGCAAGGTCGGCTGGATCCGACACTTAGGGAATTTCCTAGGTGTCCTTATTTCGACTCCTTTGAGTCTCCTCCATGTGATTGCGCACTTGGTCCTTTCGATGCTGGGGGTTGCCACCACCAATCCGCAGGGGATCTCAGGGATCAACTGATTCGCAAATGTACTCTTCATGAGACAAACCCTCAGTGCCATTGTGAGAGACTCATCCAGGCAGTACTTGCGGATGGTCGATGTTCCAAGGAGCCAAAGTCATTAGTGTTCGGGAAGCTTTCTCAACAGTCTCCTAAGCCGAGACCTTTCCACCAGAGACGCAATCGTCAGAGGAGACGAGCTTCTGATGATCTGGAGCTCCCCGCTGCAACTATCAATGTGACGGGGAAATCCAAGGCCATTGAGCGTGAAGGTATCCACCAACGCACTCGCGCCCGAACGAGGGTGGCCATTCTGTTTAACTACACGCGCCTAGCTTCCGTATCTGATAATAACGATGATGATTGCTCGGCAGTGGCAGCGTCGCAAACCTCAAGCTCAGTTCAGGGCGAGCACACAAATGTGCACATGACCGACATCCCTGATGAGATATCCAGGAGACTCGATAAGCAACAAGCAACCATCGATTCCCTGAAGGAGATGTTAGGGCTGCTTTTGAGCAAGAAGAAGAAGATAAAAGAGAGGACTTCGCGGGCTTCACATAAATCCACGAAGCACAAAGAGCGGGTGCCTACTCCTTCTCACTTCTCATCCGAGTCATCTAGAGGAGCGTCATCTTTGGATCATAATCCGAGGGACAAAAGGCTAGACGAGTATCAAAGCCAACTCGATACCTTGAAGCTCCAAAAGCATATGAACAGGCTGGGGGTTGTCAGACCATATCCAATCGAATGAGATACAGTCTCCTACCCGGCGAAGTTTCAGCCACTGGACCTCCTGCAGTTCGATGGCAAGGGTTCTCCTACTGAGCACATCTACTACTTGTAGGCACAAACTCGATGAGCAACAAGCTTCAAAATTACCTTTATCCCTATCACAGCCTTTATCCCTATCAGAGAAGTTCAGAACAAGACTGCTAAAACCTCATCTGAAAGAGCAAAAAGGGGAAAAACACTGATATCTCTTAAACCATAAGGAATTTGGCAAAACAGAGGTGAAAAACCCCCTTTGGAGGTTTGGTTGGCTCCGTCTCATCGAGATAGTCGATTTTCATATACAATTCGTCAAATTTCGACTTACGGTTTGAAAGTTATGACCTATTCTTCGAAGCATGTTCAGTAGCTCGCCTAAAGGCTGAAGCTTGCCTGTAAAAGCTGAAGCTCGCCTGCAAGGAAGTCCGTCTGTAAGGATAGAGCTCGTCTAACAGCATTGAAGCTTTCCTGAATGAGATTCGCCTGCACAGCTCGCCTGTACAGCTTTGCCTGCACAGCCTCGCCTGCATATTAAACCAAGCTCGCCTGAAGGCTTGAAGCTCGCCTGAAGACTGAAACTCACCTGCTTGACCCAGGATCGCCTGAAGGCCTAGCTCGGCCAATAGCTCGAAGCTCGCCTGTTTGGCCGACTCGCCAGCATGAAGGTTCGAGCTCGCCTGAAGGACAAGCTCGCCTGACAGCCTGCACCTCGCCTGCGCGGACTAAGCTCGCCTAACAACTAGAAACCCGCCAGCATTGTCAACTGCCCACTTGGAGTATGTTAACAGTCACGTCAGTGGTCAAATCCTACGAATCAAGGGAGAAAGCATGGAACTCCTCACCTAGTAAGAATAGAACAGCTGACAGGACCTCCTAAGTGGTCACATCCCACAGCTAGGGTAGCTGGCTCCCTCACCCATACTAGTGGTCAAATCCCACAAATCAAGGGGTGACCTATGCAATCCCTTGCCTATTTAAAGCCACTTTCAGCCAACATGAAAGAGGTTGATTGGCTGCTGCTTGCTTGGCTGGCTAATCTTCCAAAGGTTGAACCTTGGCTCATTTGCTAAAGGCTCCCTCATTTGAAGAGACTCGTCTAAACTCTCAGACTTGAAGCTCTTAGGCTCTTCGCAAGCTCTTTCATAGTAGCTCTTTGCAGACTCGTCTGAACTCTCAGACTTGAGGCTCTTAGGCTCTTTGCAAGCTCTTGCATGGTAGCTCTCTCCAAGCAGTCAGACGACAAGCACAAGCCCCCTGTTTGGCCTCGGGTATAGTCGAACTCGATCAGCACAAGCTTCTACTGCGTACTGAAGCTTGCCCGCAACTTCGATCGGATCGTCCAAGGGAAGAAAACTCGGCGTGAGAACCGAGGGAGGCGTCCTATCGCTACCAAAGACCCCACCTTAAACAAGGAGGGCATTTCCTCCGCTTCTGTTATAATTTTGATTCATTAATTTATAATAAGCTATTCTTATCAATACAAACGATACCCCTGTTTCGGGAGATCAAAATTTTCACCTACATCCCATGAGGTCATAAAGCATTATGGAAGGAGGAATTTATCTCCTAGTTGTGTTCTCAATATCAACATTAGGAAGGCCTTTGATACAATTAGTTGGGACTTTATTAAATCCATGCTTATCTGCCTAGGGTTTCCTATGAAAATGACCAACTGGATCCTAGCTTGCATTTCTACACCTACATATTCAATCTTTGTCAATGGCTCTCTACATGGTTACTTTAAGAGAGGAAGAGGTCTTAGGCAGGGAGATCCCATATCTGTCAGGCACCAAAATCAGCAGCCCACGTTTTTGACCAAAAGCAAAAGAGTGGGACCTACTTTTGAAAAATGCACTGGGTTAGGCACCGAGTTTGGAAATTTTAAGACACGCACAGTGTAATATTTATATTTTATTATGCATAGTGTTTTTGCTAAACACTATAAATAGGCTCCAAATCCTTAAGAAAAAAATCATCCCAGAAATAACTCCTCATATAGAAGAGTGAGAGAGAAAAAATAGAGAGAGAGTATCTTCTTGGAAAAGAGAGATTGTAACTCCAACATTTTCTCCTCATAGTGGATTCTTCTATCCTTACCCGTGGACGTAGGCAATTTTGTACCGAACCACGTAAATCTGTGTGTCCATCTTTTTATCTCTAGTTTTACTACTATTGCTGCGATCATGTTCTATTGGGCCCCAGATTTATCCTAACAAGTGGTATTAGTGCTAACTTAGGGTGCTTGTATATATCTACTTATCGTATGCTCTGTGGCTGCCACCAAAGGTGGATCCTCCACATTAAAAAATAAGTTAGGTTATCATTTACCTTTTGAAGGTGATGAGTACTATTCACGAGTACGATATTGTTCATAAATACGATACTATTCACGTACATAGTTACTGTTTATAAATACGGTTACTATTTATATGAGATAGTAAGAAGTTATTGTTTGTGGTAGAAGCAATGGAGGCAAAGTTTAAGATCAAGAAATTCGAGGGGAGTAATTTCTCACTGTGGAAGTTGAAGATAACGACTATCTTGAGAAAAGTTAATTGTCTGGCGGCCATCGGTGTAAGGCCAGACGACATCACAGATAATAAGAAGTAGAACAAGATGGATGAAAATGCTATTGAAAATCCCCATCTGGCATTAGCAGATAGGGTGCTGCCAAGCATAGAGGAGAAGAAAACAACAAAGGAGATTTGGGATACTCTAACAAAGCTACATGAGGCAAAATCCATACACAATAAAATCTTCTTAAAAATGAGACTTTACACTCTTAGGATGGCGGAATCTACATCAATATCCGACCATATCAATACCCTAAACACACTGTTCTCCCAACTCACAACATATAGTTAGTGCGAATGAACGTGCAGAGCTTCTATTTCAGAGTCTACCTAACTCGTATGATCAACTCATCATCAACCTGATAAACAACATCCTTACGGACTATCTAGTTTTCAGCGATGTTGCAACCACTGTTCTGAAGGAAGAAAATCGACGCAAGAATAAGGAAGACAGGCAGGCAAGTTCGCAACAAGCGAATTCCTTATCGATGACGAGAGGAAGATCAATGGAACGTGGCTCCAGTGGGAGTCATACCCCATGGTAGATCAAAATCAAGAAGTAAGAAGAATATCAAATGCTATAACCGTGGTAAAAAGGGGCATGCCAAATCGGAGTGTTGGCACAATACGAAGAATGGAGATAAAAAGTCTTTAGAGCCATCAACATCTCAAGGATGTATTGTCAGCATATCAGATGATGGTGAAATTTTATATAGTGGAGTAACCGCTGTTGATGAAGGCAGAAAGAGGTTTGCTGATGTCTGACTTTTGGATTCAGCAGCCTCCTTGCACATGACCTCCCAGAGAGAATGGTTTCACAAATATGAACCTATCTCGGGAGGATCTGTATTTATGGGAAATGATCATGCTTTAGAAATTTCTAGTATTGACACTATCAAAATCAAAATGTTTGATGGTACAATACGCACTATTCAAGGTGTGTGACACGTGAAGGGCCTGAAGAAGAATTTATTGTCTTTAGGATAATTAGATGAGCTCAAGTGTAAGACCATATAGCAAAAGAGATCATGAAGATTGTTCGAGGGGCACTTGTTATTATAAAAGGAGAGAAGATAGCTGTAAATCTATACATGCTCACGGGAGAAACCCTACAGGAAGCTGATTTATATGTGGCATCAACCAGCCGTGGAGAAGAACAAACCATGATGTGGCATCGCAAACTAGGCTACATGTCAGAACGAGGCTTGAAGATTCTCTCCGATCAGAAGCTGCTTCCTGGACTTAATTCAGTGACTCTTCCATTCTGCGAGCATTGTGTTACAAATAAGCAGTATTAGCTGAAGTTAACAACATTGAGTTCTAGAAGCAAGACTATTCTGGAACTGGTTCATTCTGATGTATTACAAGCACCGGTTACATCCTTAGGAGGAGCAAAATATTTTGTGATATTTATTGATGATTACTCCAAGAGATGTTGGGTGTATCCTATCAAGAAGAAGGAGGATGTGTTCTCAGTCTTTAAAACCTACAAAGTGTAGGCCGAGCTTGAATCTGAGAAGAAGATCAAGTGCTTGAGGTTAAATAATAGAGGAGAATACACAGACGATGAATTCCTAGCATTCTGCAAGCGTGAAGGAATCAAAAGACAATTCAATACGACTTATACTCCTCAACAAAATGGAGTGGCGGAGCAGATGAATAGAACACTGTTGGAAAGAACAAGAGCTATGTTGGCAACTACAAATCTAGATAAAGTCTTTTGAGCGGAAGCAATAAAAACCACATGTTATGTGGTGAGCTTTCAATGAGATTTCTTGAAAAGATTGACGAGCTTTCAATGAGGGAAGCACATGGGATAAGAGGAAAATTGCTCTGGTTGCTTGGAATCAAATATGTATTGATTATAAGCATGGAGGAATAGGCATTTATTCATTTGTTCTGCTATTAAAACTCTATGGTATATTCATGAAAAAAGATCTTTTATGGATTAGATTGATTCATGATACATATCTGTAGAACCCCGTAATTTCTTTTATAATGAATATATGTGAATTATTAATGATAAATAATTCTTTTATGATAAATAATCATAAATATCATAGATGAATGTGATAATCTGTGTTGAGGACCCATCAAGTGACTCTGTGTGAGAGGAATCTAGTGGATAGACCAGCATGTCATATCTATCAAAACAGGCATTTTTCTGCTGCGCGGTCGACCGCGATGGTCGACCGCACAGCAGTCGGGCACTCAGGAAATTTTTTTCCTGTTGTACGGTCGACCGCGGCGGTCGACCGCACAACAGGCAGTTTGCTTTCTTAGATTCAGGTCTAAACGGGTTTCGGGTCAGGTTGTGGGGTTTGTATATATTCTAATGAACCCGAGAGAGCCCTCTTTCTATCTGAAATCAGAAACCCTAGCTCCCGCTCTTCCCTAAAACCCTAGTTTTCATTTTTTGGTGATTTGGGAGGAGCTTTGAAGGGTTTTTCAGCAGATTTTTGGTGGATTCAGCGAGAGGGATCATCCTTCTACAGATCTAGGGTTTTATTCTCATCAGAGGCGAGTAACATCTCGCCTAACTTCACCCCCTTTTGTTTTCATGCTTTATTTGAGTTTTAATCCGGTTTTATTGGGCCTAAATCGTATGTTTATGTATAGATAATAGACCATCATGGCATATGATGTGAGAATCAAGTATTTCGGATTTTAAAAGCTCACCAACGAATTTTATTTAATGAGATCTAGATCTGAAATCATTTTTGCAAAAGTTGAATCCTATTTTACTGTTCTAAACCCATTTTTCTTCTTTAAAATCATGTTTACATATATCTGGGATCTTGGTGATGAGATTTTTCTTTTAAAAGGTTTAAATTCATTGTTTGTTTCTATATGACATATCAGAAATGTTAGAAAAATTTGTTAACATAGAATTCATGTTTGAATTTGTTTCGAAGCTGACAGAAACCCTAACTGGGCTTCTGTCTGCTTCGCGGTCGACCATGGTGGACGTGACGGTCGACCGCTGGGTGCGCAGAAGGGCAGAGTCCGTCTGCCCTCTGCGTGGTCGACCGCGGTGCCGCGGCGGTCGACCGCGGTGCCGCGGCGGTCGACCGCGAGGCGTTTAGCGGAGCAGTTCTATTTCTGCTCTGAGCGCGATCGACCGGGGAGGTCGATCGTCGCACAGTTTTGAGCGTAGAAAATTTTAGCTCTGTGCGCGGTCGACCGAAGTGACCTCTGCGGTCGACTGCCACACAACCTGGCGCTCAATTATGTTCTGTGGTATATTTGCCTCGATTTGCTGACTTTGGTTTCTAGTCTTACTATGTATCTATGCATGATAGATGACCTGAGGCCACCAGTTTAGAATTGCACACCGAGTCGAGTGTGAAATTTTTATAAGTAGATTTTTCTATGTATTCTAGTGATATTTTCACTGTTGCACAGTCCTCGTGTTTGACTATAATCCATAGAAGTCCTCGTGTTGGACTATAAACCATTTTAGTCCTCGTGTTGGACACTTGCCCATTTGTTCCATGTGTTTGGAAATCACTACATCTAGTTCATGTATTGGACATGTTTCTTAACCCTATATATGACTTTTTCACATGAGTTTATGACATGACACTTATGTAGGTTATGACATGACACTTATGTAGGCTATGACATGACACTGTGTTTTTGTTCTAAGATGAGTTGCATTTCTTTTATTATTGTTCATGTATTTAGAACTTGGGTTTAGTGATTAGGGATTTACAATTTGAGATATAAGGTATATACATGAGGGTTTCCTTGTTTGGATTATTTCGCTCGACGTACCTATGCTCGTGTTGTAAATTTCTAAATACTAAAATCCTCTTTAGTTAAGATCAATGATTTTAGATTTATTATGTATTATCTGTATTTTCTTATACAACAAGCCCTGTTCCCTTGGGGTTGGTTGTGATGTTGCTCGCTAGCGCTTTGATGCTCGTTGTCCCTCCCCATTTCAGGTCACGAGCCAGGAGCCCAGAGAGTCGTAGGTTGATAGCGACACACTTTAGTGTTCAGCTGTCTATGTTAGCTATGTTTTATTTTGGAGCTCCACTGTAGTTTTTGTTTGACCTTTGAGGACTATTTTCTAGATGTTGTAAAGGCTGTATGTCTTATTTCCTTTACTCAGATATTTTATATTTGAGACTTGTTGAGAACTCCAGTTTATCTACTTCAGCCATTGACTATGTATTTCTGTATGTTGGATGATGAGATATCTATGTGGTTGTTATCATTTCATCAGTTATCACTTGTGTTATCTTTTACTTGCTTTTGTACCTACACCTGTTGTTGATTCTACTAGAGAGATGTTAATTGTGATGGTGAAACATGTTATTGCACGGTGTGGTGCATTGGCAAGTTTGACATTCTTGGTTTTACCTTGGACTGCAGCCTTGTGTGAACCTAGGGTCGTCACAATATCTAAGAAATAGAGATATATGGAGTGCGGATAGGAAAAATGATGACTCATGGATGTGGAAACAATTTCTTAAAATGAGGGATTATGCTCTAGCGCACTTTGGTGGATTGCAAAACTTGCTGGCTACTTTTCGTGCATGTTTCGCACATGGGGGATTCAGAATTTTAAAGTTATATCTTGCCCCATCTCCTTCTACCCCTATAAATGGGTGCAACACTGTCTGGAGTTCTATGAATCATCCGAAGCACTCTGCTGCTATATGACTTGTATTTTATGGTCGGCTACTCACTCAGGATAGATTGTGCAGGATGGGCCTGTTATCATCAAACTCTTGTATACCTAGTCCTACTACCACTCATGAGCGTCATCAACATCTCTTTTTCGAATGGCAATTCTCAATGATAATATGGAATAAAGTTATGGACTGCCTGGCGTTCCGTAGGAGATCCAGTGATTGGCGATCTATAGGTAACTGGTTTTCTAGTTGTTTGAGAGGTAAAGGATATATGCCACAACTCAAAAGAGCCGGTCTCTCTGCTTCAGTGTACTACATTTGGCAAGAAAGGAATCAGCGTACATTTGAAACATAGGCCCGCACAACCGAGCAAGTCTTCAAAGCAACCAAGATTGCAATTCTTACTATTGTGCTTAACAGGACCATTCCTGTTGAATACGAGCAGTGGGTATTTAGTCTGTAAATATTACCCTCTAGTATGAGCTTATGAGCTCTTTGTAATTTTGTTTTCTCAGTTTTGAGATTTTGATGTAATAAAACTATTCACTTGATTAAAGAATAAAAATTTTCATTGATAAAAAAAACATTGTTATAGCAAAAATTAGCAAAATCAACCATTTTCTGCTATCTTGGTAGAAAACGGTCGATTTTGCTGCAAAATGGTTTGGGAATTACACGGGACCATTAGTCCCATGTAATTAGACCACATTAATCTTCATTAATGGTGCATCACTAGAAGACACGTTGATTCTTAAATAATGGTTAATCACACGGGACTAGTAGTCCCATGTAAATTAAAACTTTAGTTTTGCAAAATTGACCTCGGCTAGCAAATTGGTCAAAATGAGATCGATTTTGCTAATTTATTATCAAATGGTCGATTTTTCTTCTATTGTTTTCAAAAAGGTTTATTTTAAAAATTTTCCCTAATTATTTTTTAGTGTTAGCTACACGTTCATGTTATTTTAGATAAACTATGAATAAGCAAGCACGCTATAGAACATCACACTTAAATTAGGCACCCCAGACTCCTCACATGTGGAGAAGAACGAACCATTATGACTATGTAAACTTTCTAATAATCCTTCTTCAGTATAGTTTACGTAGCAACATGTGCCTCTCATAAAATAATTTGCGAAGTCGCATATCATATCATATCATATCATACTTCTTATAAAAGAGCGAGTTTGAGAAAAATTTTCTATGGTCAATTTTATCCTTAATCCTTTTAGATATTACATTCTAATTTTTCCTAATATATTCAAATATATGCAAATAATTTAAAGGTAAAATCTTCAACCAAAATTTAATATTAAAAGAGATCAAATAGTGGAACTAATTTTCTATCCTATTAAAAGATGACATGTATCCAACTAATTTTATCTTCCTAAGAATTCTCATTAAATTAAAACTATTCATATTCATTACTAGAAATTCCTATTCATAAAAAAGTAGAAAAATCTGATAATTATTATTTTTAATTCTAAACAAGTTCTAACTATCCACAATTAAATAAAATCTAAAAAAAAATTCATTGTCCCTCCTTAATTATTTTAAAAAGTGAATTTCAATGAACCTTTCAGAACTTTAAATTGAGCATTAAACTCCCAAAGTATCTATAATTCTCATTAAATCCTTAGTAAGTTAGATAATTTAAAAAATAAACAAAAATATTTTAATTTTTTGCACTTAAGTTTCAAAATGATGTTACCCTAAAATTTCACATCGACTAAAATTAATCCTCAAGGATAGTATATACCCCTCAAATTGATCTTATTTGCAAGGTAACCCATAACTTGAAAAGTAGCCCACAAATAGGAAAAATTAAAAATAGCTACTAAAAATTCTAAAATTACAAATAATACTCAAAAAAATTTGAATTCTACAAAAAACATATAGGACCCTAAATATTAAAATTGTAAAAAAACCCTTGAAAATATTAAAATTAAAAAATACTTTTAAAGGTCTAAAAAATTCAAAAATTCAAACAAATATATAAAAAATATGAAAATTACAAAATATCCCAAAAAAGTAAAATATTATAAAAGGCATCCTAAAAATTTTAAATTGCAAATAGCCCCCTAAAAATCTTAAATGTAATAAATTTTTTAACTGCTTTCAGGATGTAGAGTGAGAAGAGTTCATAATGATTTCTTAAATTTTTAAACTTAAGGGGGATTATCTATATTAAGCTCAAATCTGAGGGGGTTTCTCAGATTAAAATAATTGAGGGGATTTCTTAGAGAATCTCTATATTTGAGGGTAGTTAAGTGAGTAATGTTCAAGGGAATCTTAAAGTTTCATAGTTTGGGGGTGGGGGGGTGGGGGGGGGGGGGGTTAGCTACAATATGCTTAAACTTGAGGGGTTTCCTCATATTAAAATAGTTGAGGAAGTTTTTATAAAATTAATCAATTATTTTTAGATATAATATTATAAAATCTTATTAAATAGTAATTATAAGAAACCCCCTTTAACATTTAGATCTTATCAAAAAACCCCTCAACTTTGAGATTTTATTAGAAAAATTTCCTAAAATTATCGCTTTTGAAGTGGTTGCCTGATAAAAATCTCAAAGTTAGAGGGGTTTTCTGATCAACTCTAAAAGTTTGTGAACTTTTTAATATTTTTGAAGTTATGTGGGATTATCTAATTATCATCTAAAGTGAACAGAGTTTTTTGTTGATATTTAGCGTTTAAAGTATTTTACTTTATTCGTATAGTTATCTACACTAAACATAAGATATATCGTTTGCTTAATAATTTACTATATCATATAGGAAAAATATAACATTTTACTACAATCAACCAACTTAGTGGAAAAGGTTTTAATTTTTTTAATGACTGAAAAATGTAGTTTGAAAAGTGAAAACTTGGATATTTAGACTTTTGAAATGTTCAATATGTATGTTAAGTAAAAGGAATTATGTATATCTAAAATTATTCAAATAAGGACTCTTAATTAAAACTAAATTCTAACTTAATGTATTTCATTTTAAATATTTTATATTTCTAATATTATACTTTATAGACACGTGCGAATAGTGTTATAAATTAGTTTTAGCCACATTTAAGTTCTTCTAATGTTTTGATCATGAGATATCCAATATATATCATTTTAAAATATTTAGGGGCATCACCGATTGTGAGCCTTTGAAATGTTCAATGGGTATGTTAATTAAAAATAATTATGCGAGTAAAACTACTCAAATATGTGTTGTTTAAGTTTTTTTATATTTTATTATGAGATTTTCACTGTATATCATTTCAAAAGATTTAGGATCTTCACCACTTGTAATTATTTTGACAGACTTGAATTAGAATAACTTTATCCCATCAGAGTAACACTAGCCACTAGGTACTAAAAAATAGAGATGAATCTTGGTAGAAGGTGTAATTGAGGCAGTTGAGTTAAAAAAAGTTTGAATTACAAGAGTAATCGAATAGAATGGAGAAGGATCTTAAAATAAATAGGAATCTCATGCTCATTTAAAAAATTAACATAATTTAAAGGCATGAGCAAATCTTGGATTACATGAAATAGTCAAAGTTAGCTATAAAGCAATTTTATGTCTCAAAAAATAACAAGTTATTCTACCATGAAAAACATACATACTAGGATATAATATATTAATTAGTCATTTCATAGCTTGCTTTGACAATCCAAAATATAAACATATAGAATATAATAATATTACCTTGGAAAAATTCTCATAGTTAAGATCCATGGTTTTGGTATATGATCTTTCCTTATGAGCATATTAGCCTCATGAGATATAATATTAATTTGGAAACTAATTATTAAAATAGTAAAGGGTATAAAATACTGAGAATTCATGCAAATTATAAGATGAAAACATAGGATTGCAATGAGGATGAAATTATTTGCATATTTATTATAAATTGTACTTAATGTGAATTGACCGTGTAATTTTAACTTTGGTTATGATAATTTTATTACTTTTGATTAACTATATAGTATATAGACAATAAATTACTTTACTTTTTCACGTGAAATTAAAAGAAATATTTCCCAACCAAGTTAAGTAAGAAAATAGAACAAAAAAAGAAAATGTTATTTAACCACGTGTAATGTACGTGCATCTAATCTAGGGTATATTATACTCCCTTTAAAAGCACGAGTTTGGAAAAATCTTTCTATGGTCAATATTACCCTTCACTATTTTAAATTTTTTATTTATATCTTAATCTAATCTACATAATTATATTCTATCCAAATCGTACGTGAATTATCTATAGCTTAACGATTTAAAAAATAATATTAACAAAATATATAAAACATCTTTATGATATTAGTTTGTTAAGGTAAAGAAATTATGTGAAGCTAACGTACTATAATACATAAAGCATTACAAACAAACTCTAAAGTTTTAAAATTGCACAAAATATCCAGAAAAGTTCAAAATTATAAAAACCATCCCGATGTCTCAAATTTTAAAATGATAAACAAGAAATCAAGAAATTAACAGTTGTTTGTAAAGAATTTAAAATTTACGGCTAACACCTTAATGTCTCAAAAATTATAAAAATGCTCTCAAAAGTTTAAATTACAAACAAGCACCTAAAATTCTAAAATTTTAAAATTTGCAAACAATATAGATGAATTCAAGGGATTATCATAATGCACCTAAAAGTTTTTGACATTTCAAAACTTAAAACAACAAACATGAAATCAAGAAATTAACAATAGTCTCTGAAGAATTTAAAATTTCTGGTTAACACCCTAAATGTCTCAAATTTATAGAAATACCATCAAAAGTTTAAATTAGGAAAACCACCCTAAAATTCTAAAAATTTTCAAACAACAAAAGATGAATTCAAGAGATTAACCTCAGGCACCTAAAAATTTAAAATTTGACGAAATTAACCTCAAAGTTACAAAAATTAGAAAAAAAACTCATTCAAAATTTAAAATTAGCAAAAAACTCTAAATTCTCAAAATTTATAACCAGTACATATCAAATCTAGAAACTATTGGTAGTACCATAAAATTTGAATTTTGTAAAAATTAATCTGCACTTTTAATAATTGTAAAAAGCACACTCAAAATTTTAAAGTTGTAAGAAATATCCTGATATATAAAAATTATCACCAACACATAAAGTATAAAAGTTACAACTACCAAACTTAAAAGTAATTTTTTAAAAATACTTCCAAAGTTTTAAAAATTATAAATCACACCCTCAAAGTTCAAAACCACAAAAAACACTAAAATTTTAAAACTTGGCAAAAAAAAGTGTAATATGTTAGGTATTTGATGTGGCATAAACATATACCAAAAATTACAAGTGCACAATTAATTAAGTTATAGTATAAAAAGTTATCGATCCCACGAGGAAGATGTATTGTAGGAGAAAATTAGAATCGGTTTTTATGTTGTGTGCATGACAAATAAGAGTGATGAGTGAATGTGATTGCGGAGAGATAGAGAGAGTGAAAGTGATAGTGTGTAAATTGACACAAAATGTAAGTGAGAGTGGATGTGACAAAGAATGAATCATTTTCACAAGGAGAGAAAGAAAGATGAATAAAATCACGAATCAAAAAGAAAAATCTAGAATAAAAAGAAAATTCAAGAAAGTAAAGATGAATGATTAATTAAAGATATGAGGAATCTATAATTGAATCCACTTCTTAGAAAAGTGTAATTCCCTAAAGGGTTTTAGCCTCAAGACGAATCAAAGAAAATGAAAATGAACAAAATAAAAAACTAATCCCGAGAAGGTTCTAGCCTCAAGGCGAATAGTGCAAGAAAATAAAATGGTAATTCCCTAGAGGGTTCTAGCCTCAAGGTGCATCAAAGAAAATAAAAATAAAGAAAAATAAAAACTAATCCTAAGTGGGTTCTAGCCTCAAGGTGAATAGTGCAAGAAAATAAAATATAACTACAAAATAAATTATAAAAACTAAACTACAAAATAAATTATAAGAATTAAATACGAGAAAATAAATCTACTCTATAAGCATGAAATAAATCTATTCTATAAACATAAAATAAATCTAAGACAAGAGGGTTCTAGCCTATTGGCTATTTAAGCAAGAAAATAAAAAGATAAAAATATTAACAAAGAGGTAATTTACCACCCAAGAGGGTTCTAACCTCAAGATGAAAGCAAATCTTACTCTTGATCTTCATATTCATCCCATATTCATCTTCATCATCAAACAAAGAGAAGAAAAGAAAAATATGAAGAGGTAAAAAAAATTCTTTTATTGATTGTAACAAAAAATTATAAAATTAGAAGGTCTTCTCAATTAAGAGTAACACTCCTCTCCAAATGGAATTATAAAATTTTTCACACCTCTAACCCCTTACTCTCTACCCATATTTATAGTAAACATCAATGAATATGAGCCATTGGATCGAAATCTTATCCAAAAACTTTGAATTTCAGCCTTAGATTCGTAACAGACTGACATTAGCATCGATACCGACATCGATGCCAGCATCAATGCCGGCATCGATGCTCCCATCGATGCCGCCATCGATGCCTACTATTTTCAAATTCTGACTTCAGAGATGACTTTGTCTCATTGGGATAGGCGATTTTTGTATATTATATATTAAATTCCGCCTTCTGAATTGAGAGATATCATCGTTTCTTCACGGCCAACCATCTTGAATACATTTTTTTCATATTTGATTTTTTTATTTTCTCCAGCTTCTACAAGCTACTCGGCTTGATTCTAGGCTTGGGCTTTTTGGCTCTTGCTTGTGTTCTTCATTTAATTTATGGGTTTTTATTGAGAGAAGAGATCTTGGGTTTTATTCTTGATTAACCTGCAATTAAAGATAAAAATAAGTATTAGTGATATATTTATTCATGTAAAATAGATAATGAGGGTATAAAATTGTAATAAAATTTGATTATCAAATACCTCCACACTTAAAATTTTGTTAGTCCTCTAGCAAATTAAGAAAGAAAAAGAAAAATCCTAATTCACTTTCGCAGGAATTGCAGTTACATTTAGCATATACAACAAGCCTTTAAACCCCTAGGTTACCCTAATAGACGAGTTGTAGTCTCGCGAGGGTTTATAGTGAATATACCTACAAAATTCGGTCAACTTGCCAATTTAAAGAGGTCAGTAAATAACTTTTAGGCGCAGAGTCACGCCTTTACGCTGCGGAAGCAATATCACCTGAGAGATAGCCCTGGCTTTTGTTATCACAAAAGCACAAGTCAACCTCTATATTCTTGTTTCTCAAAGGAAACTAGAATAGATAGTGAAATTCTTGTTTCTCAAAGGAAACTAGAATAGAAAGTAAAATATTTTAACAAAGTAAAATATACACTCTTCTTCTCATCAGTTCTAGGACTGAAATGTCGAGGGAACCTACAAGCAATAGCCAACACCCAGAAAACAATAAAGACATGAGATTTACGTGGTTCGGCAAACTTGCCTACGTCCACGGGAGGGGGTGAGGGGAGATACCACTATGAGAAGAACACTGACGACTTGTATAATCCACAAGCTCGTCTCAAAGAAAAACATCTAATTTTTACCCAAAAGAAATTGACATCTCTTTTGTAAATCTCTCTTTTTTCTCTCCTATAGATCTCACTTTTCTAGATTTGAAAAACTCTCCTTTTTCTCCTAAAAAAGAACCCTCTATTTTTCTTAACAGCCGCAAGAACTCCTCTGCATTTTTTTCTCTTTTTCCCCGCTCTGCTTTTTCACCGTAGCTTTTCCCTCACGAAAACCTAGGGGAGGTATGAGTATTTATAGTAGATTGGTAGGCCGATGAAGAAACCCGCTGTTTGGGTTTGTTTCACACGTGGGCGCACGTGGGTGGACCCCACCGAGTTGCTGCTCCTAATTGTCTCCGTGTGGGCCTACCCGTTCATAATTATCCACCTCGTACATTATTTGATAAACCTCAAATGTTGGACGAACACCAGAAGAACACTGCGAACATCACCAGAGATATCTCCATCAACCAAACCAGGCCAGACCAGATCATACCAGCTGCACCATTATACCGCGGCTGCCTACGTACCCTCCATCGGGATCAAGCTAACTGTAGTTTAGGATTTATTCTCCATCATAGTCTCCACCTCACCCCATCATCACCCCGAAGGGCCATGCCCTCTTGGGCAAATCAACATGGGCTGATATGAAGTAAGTCCAAGCAATGCTTAAACTTGCTACCTGTGATCACCTTGGTTAACATGTCTGCTGGATTCTCATTCGTGTGCACCTTCATGAGAGAAATGTCACCTTCCTCATCCCGCACGAAATGATACCTAACATCGATATGCTTGGTACGAGCATGATGAACTTGATTCTTCGCCAAGTGAATCGCACTCTGACTGTCGCACCACAAGTTCACATTCTCCTGCTTAATCCCTAAATCATCTAGAAGACCCCACAACCACAATGCTTTCTTCACTCCCTCCGCCATGGCCATGTACTCGGCCTCTGTAGTAGAAAGTGTTATTGTAGCCTGTAACATCGATCGCCAACTAACTGGAGCTCTATGTATCATGAATACATAACCAGTAGTAGATCGCCATCTATCTAGATCTCCTTCATAATCAGAGTCAACAAACCTATCAATCTGACATGTATCTCCATCAAAATACAGACTCATATCTGCGGTACCTTTCAAGTAACTCAGAACCCATTTCACCGTTTCCTAGTGTGCCTTTTTCAGATTCGTCATGAACCTGCTGATCATACTAATCACCTGTGAAATATCTGAACGTATACACACTATGGCATACATCAAACTACCAACTACACTAGCATAAGGAACACGCTCCATGTGTGCCTTATCTTCCGCTGTAGTGGGAGATTGTTTACCTGAAAGCCTAAAGTGTAGAGCTAATGGAGTCGTCACCGACTTTGCACTTTGTATCCCGAACCTTGTGATCACCCGCTCTATGTAGCCCTTCTGACTCAAGAACAATCGTAGATTCACCCACTCTCTCCTAATCTCCATACCCAGTATTTTCCTAGCAGCGTCCATGTCCTTCATCTCAAACTCTTTACCAAGTTGAGATTTTAACCTATCTATATCCACCCTGCTCTTCGAAGCAATAAGCATGTCATCCATATACAAAAGGAGATAGATATAATCATCTCCACGAAGCTTTTGAATATAAACACAACAATCATAATCGCTTTGGGGAAACCTATGCTTTAGCATGAATGAGTCAAATCATTTGTACCATTACCGAGGAGATTGCTTCAGTCCATAGAGTGATTTCCTTAAGCGACACACATGATTCTTCTTGTCCTCAACCTTGTAGCCCTCAGGTTGATGCATATAGATCTCTTCATCAAAGTCTCCATGCAAGAAGAGCGTTTTAACATCGAGTTATTCTAGCTCAAGATCACCATGAGCAATAATACTCAATAGCACCCGAATAGAAGTATGTTTTACCACCGAAGAAAAAATTTCATTGTAATCCACACCCTCTTTTTGTGCAAACCCTTTAGCCACTAGCCTCGCCTTGTACCTTGTACCACCGAGCTTTGAAGGATCTTCCTTTTTCTTATACACCCACTTACAACCTATAGCTTTTCTTCCTACGGGCAATGAGACCACCTCCCATGTTTGGTTCTTCTGAAGAGATTCCATCTCCTCCTCCATTGCAGCCAACCAACTCTCACTATCCTTGTCCTGAATAGCTTCCTTAAAGGAGACCGACTCATCTTCCTCCACCGAGAGTGCGTATTCCACCAAATTAACCTGCCCATAGTGCTTCAGGGGTTGATCAGCCCCCAGCTTCAGTACCTGCTTGTATGCTCGTCTTGGCCTAATGGAAGCCAAACTATCCTCAAGCTGCTGCTGCTGTAGTGCTTGTGTATTTTCCTGCTAAACCTCCTCCTGCTCAAGCTCATCATCTATCTGATTTCCCACTTGAACATGACTAGAACCTGGTTGGTCCTTAGGTTCTATCTCAATAACATGAGACTTTAAAGTCCCAACAGTCCCAACACCATCATCCTTGGACGCCCTAACAATTATGGATATATCATCAAAGTAACATCCCTGCTGATCACGAACTTTGAATCTTCTGTACACCAAAGACGGTAGCCTTTTACGCCCTTTGCATACCCCAAGAATATCTTCTTCTTGGCCATCACGTCAAGCTTTCCCTCGTTGATATGATAGTAAGCAGTACATCTAAAAATTCTGAGCCTCTCATAATCTGCATGTTCCCCTGACCACACCCTATAGGGTGTATCATCATCTAGTATAGAATGTGGAGAACGGTTCACAATGTAACATGCTGTAGCCACCGCTTCTGCCCACCATTCGTTGCCTAATCCAGCATAAGATCGCATACTCATTGCCTTCTCCCATAATATTCAGTTCAGTCTCTCAGCGACCTCATTCTGCTGTGGTGTTGACCTGACTATCCAGTGTCGAACAATACCCTCCTGATCACATAACTTCTTAAAAGTACCATCTGTATACTCTGTACCGTTGTCAGATCTTAGTGTCTTCAATTTCTTGCTGTCCTATTCTCAACCATTGCTTTCCACTTCTTGAATGTCTCGAATACCTCATTCTTATGCTTAAGAAAATAAATCCAAGCATACCTTGAATGATCATCTATGAACGAGATAAAATACCTGGAACCACCCTTGGAAGTTGCTTGAGCCGGACCCCAAACATCTGTGTCCATATAATCTAGTATACCTCTACTTTTGTGATTGCTTTTCAAGAACTGGACCCTACGCGCCTTTTCATACACACAATCCTCGTAAAAATCCATGCAAGGTTTCTTCAGATTCTTCAGCAAACCCTCCTTACCAAGCAGAACTAGACCCTTCTCTGACATGTGCCCAAGCCGCCTATGCCATAACTGTGTGTGCTCACATGGGTCTCCACCACTTCCATCAGTTCCAACTACTGCATCTTCTGTCACCGTCGTACCCGAGAGAGTATATAGATTACTGTGACGAACACCCTTCATCAATGTTAGGGAACCTCGAACAACCTTCTTCACTCTGTTATCTGTAACATTCTTGTAGCCACCGGAGTCCAATGCACCCACTGAGATAAGATTCTTCCTTAAGTCGGGAACGTGGTACACGTTCGTTAAGGTTCTGACCACTCCATCATGCATCTTGATTTTTATATCACCGAGCCCCACCGTTTTACAAGCATGGTTATTCCCCATCAATACGGTCCCACCATTAATGCTTCTATAGGTAGTAAACCACTTCCTATTTGGACACATGTGGTAAGAGCAACCTGAATCAAGTATCCACTTATCGGAGATATCTTCACTATCCGTAATAACATAGCATTCTTTATCGCTCCCTTACTCTGAATCATAGCTCACTTCTTCATTGCCTTCTTTCTTATCAGTCTTGTTGTTGTTCTTCTTCCCCCTACTCTCTTATTTAGATAGTCGACCTTGAAATGCCTAACTTTATCGTATTTGAAGCATGCTCTTCCCGCAAGAGGTCTCGATTTAGATCTAGACTTTCCTCCCTTGCATTTTCCTCGCTCATTGCTCCTTCCTCTAGCAAATAATCCCTGTGCTTGTTCTTTGCTACCACCAGTAGTCATGTCATTGGTTGTAATCTTCCGAAGGTCATCCGCTAGAAGTGTCGTTCTAGTCTCATCCATCATCAAATTGTCTCCCACAAGCATCAGTGTTTGTACCAGGTTCTCATAAGACTTCGGCAGAGATAAAAGTAGTAGAAGCGCCTGATCCTCGTCATCTACAGTCACATCGATGTCCTTCAAATTCGATATTATCCTATCGAACTTGTTGATATATTTTCGGATTGATGAGCCCTCCTCCATCTTGCAAGTATACAATTTAGATTTAAATAGATCCGGTTCGTTAGACTCATCGTCATGAATGTGCTTTCTAACTTCGGCCACACGCCCACAGCCGTTTCCTCTCCATCTACAAAGAAAGCTACATCCCTTTTAAGGCAAAGGATAATTAACGCCCGTGCTTCCAGATCTAGCTCCTCCCAATCCTCATCAGACATATCCTTGTGCTTCTTCTCTTTTCCCGCCAAAGCTTTATTCAATTTTTACGAAATCAATGAGTTCTTCATCTGCATCCTCCAATAAGAAAAATCATTCTTCCCATTGAATTTTTCAATCTCGTACTTTCCCACTTTAACCGTTTTACTGGTAGACGTCATTCTCCGTTTGTATTAATAAACCGTCTCTCTTAGGAATTCAAACACCTTGTGTTGACCACATAAAATCACGCACCACCTCAGATCAGAAATTCTACCACCTCCAATCTGAATAAAAGCTCTGATACCAATTGTTGGGCGCAAAGTCACGCCCTTATGTCGCGGAAGCGATATCACCTGAGAGATAGCACTGGTTTTTGTTGTCATAAAATCAAAAGTCAACCTTTATATTCTTGTTTCTCAAAGGAAACTAGAATAGATAGTGAAATTCTTGTTTCTTAAAGGAAACTAGAATAGAAAGTGAAATATTTCAACAAAGTGAAATATATACTCTTCCTCTCATCAGTTCTAGGACTGAAATGTTGAGGGAACCTATAAGCAATAGCTAACACCCAGAAAATAATAAAGATACAAGATTTACGTGGTTCGGTAGACTTGCCTACGTCCACGGGAGGGGGTGAGGGGAGATACCACTATGAGAAGAACACCGACGACTTGTACAATCCACAAGCTCGTCTCAAAGAAAAAAAAATCTAATTTTTACCCAAAAGAAATTGACCTCTCTTTTGTAAATCTCTCTTTTTTTTCTCTCCTCAAGATCTCACTTTTCTAGATCTGAAAAACTCTCATTTTTCTCCTCAAAAAGAACCCTCTATTTTTCTTAACAGCCGCAAGAACTCCTCTGCATTTTTTTCTCTTTTTCCCCGCTCTGCTTTTTCACCGTAGCTTTTCCCTCATGAAAACTAAAGGGAGATATGAGTATTTATAGTAGATTAGTAGGCCGATGAAGAAACCCGCTGCTTGGGGTTGTTTCACACGTGGGCGCACGTGGGTGGACCCCACCGAGTTGCTGCTCCCAATTGTCTCCGTGTGGGCCTACCCGTTCACAATAACTAAATTTACTTGATAAATTTAGACAATCTAATTGAAGCTAGTTATAACTCAAGTACTTACATTTGGTCGGCTGACTGAGAGGATAAAAATCTGCAATTATGTTTGGACTGAGGAGAATGAAATCAAAAATTTATTTATTTTTTTCAATTTTTTTCTTTTTTTCTTCTTTCTTTTTTTTCTTCCTTTTTTTTAACTGAACAAGAAACTCTCACATGAGAGAAGAATAAATTCTTTTTATTATTATGAAATAAAACAAAACAAACAATGTAGAATGAGGGGTTCAACATGAAGAGCTCGTATTCTACATTGAATCCTATCTTATTACTGAAAATTCTCCCTTGAATTTTAAATAAATTCAAAATGATATAATCAATGATGTGCTGAAATTCCAAACATTCCAAGGCATGCAATGATTCTTGCAACAAAGTAAAGTAGGTATTAGTGGTGTCATGCATTTTGAATTTCTTAATGAACTTAGATTCTTGATTTGTGAAGTTTTGTATTCTAGTAACCAATTCTTCTTTAACAACTTCCTCAACCCTAAGATTCATGGTTGAGTTATGAAAATTTGGTTGTTGACTATTTTTTAAGAATCTAAGTTCATCAAGAAAGAGATCTTTAAAATTCAGTTCAAACTAGCAAATGTTTAATATAAGTTCCTTATTCTGAAAGACCTTATCTAATTTTTCTAATATTTTCAGCTCCTCACCAAAGATCTCCTCAAAACTAAAATCAGACTCATTTTTTTCTTTTTCTGGTCTTTCGTGATAACATATATCTTGAAGAACCGGTGGATACGGATAAGCCATGTCTTCAAAAAAAAGGCTCAAAATGGATTAAATGATTAGTATTATCCCTAATCCAAGTTTGCATGCACCAAAAACAAATTCTTTTCCTAATTTTTTTAAGAAAAATAAAAGTTATTTTTTTTAGATAAAGAGAAGGAAAAAGAAAAAAAAGAAAAAAAACAATCACTTTGTAATCACTCTAACTCTAGGGTTAAGCATAACTCAGCTAGACCAGCTCTTAACCAAAAATTCCTTAAGTGAAAAGATAATAATTTTACTTGGTTAGTTAGCCAAATAAGGATAGTAGTAGAGATTGATCAGAGATCAATTAAGTACCTCGTTCCTTACGGAATGCCTATGCAACCTCTAAACCTTACCTTAGACACCAACTAATCCAAGAAAACTTAAACTGGTTGACTTAACGATTTCTTGTATCTTATTGAGCTCGAATCCTTAGGGGCCAACGTCTAATGAGTTTTAAAGAGGCTTGGGTTTATGTAGTGAGGAAATAGTAATTTGTGGGCTAAGAAAAGGATGATGAAATCCCTTACCTTATCTTGATTAGGGGGTATTGCCCTTAAGAATATTTTCAAGTGTGTGTCCAATCAAGATGCTTAAATCACTTGGCGAATTCCTACTAACTATATAAGATGCAACCCTAGGAATTAAAAGTGACTAAAAAGGATGGTAAAAAAATCTCTTTTTTTAATTAGGGTTAACAATCAAACAAATGTGAGAAGGGGAATATTGTTTGAATTTATTATATTGTTAGTAAATGTTCAAGTGGAGGGTGGAGGGTGAATTTTATTATGGTTGACCAAAAAAAAACTTTTTTTTAAATCCTATTTGTCTCTAATTGTGAGGAACAAACTAAAGGGTGGAGTTAGAAATATTAGATAGAAGACTCTAATCCTTAATCTCTAATCCTCAAGCAAATCTTCAATTCCTTAATCTCTAATCCTTAATCTTCAATCTCCAAGTAGTTCTCACACAAGAAAACACATAAGTTAAAGAACTAAAATAATAAAAAATCCTACTTAAGCACCTTCCCCGGAAACGGCGCCAAAAACTTGGTGGGGCACAAACATATACCAAAAATTACAAGTACACAATTAATCAAGTTATAGTATAAAAAGTTATCGATCCCACGAGGAAGGTGTATTGTAGGAGAAAATTAGAATCGGTTCTTATGTTGTGTACATGACAAATAGGAGTGATGAGTGAATGTGATTGTGGAGAGATAGAGAGAGTGAAAGTGATGGTGTGTAAATTGGCACAAAATGTAAGTGAGAGTGGATGTGACAAAGAATGAATGATTTTCATAAGAAGAGAAAGAAAGATGAATAAAATCATGAATCAAAAAGAAAAATCAAGAATAAAAAGAAAATTTAAGAAAGTAAAGATGAATGATTTAATTAAAGATATGAGGAATCTATAATTAAATCCACTTCTTAGAAAAGATTAATTCCCCAGAGGGTTCTAGTCTCAAGACGAATCAAAGAAAAAAATGAATAAAATAAAAAACTAATCCCGAAAGGGTTCTAGCCTTAAGGCGAATAGTGCAAGAAAATAAAATGGTAATTCCCTAGAGGATTCTAGTCTCAAGGTACATTAAAGAAAATAAAAATAAAGGAAAATAAAAACTAATCCTAAGAGGGTTCTAGCCTCAAGGTGAATAGTGCAAGAAAATAAAATATCACTACAAAATAAATTGTAAAAACTAAACTACAAAATAAATTACAAGAATTAAATGCAAGAAAATAAATCTACTCTATAAACATGACATAAATCTATTCTATAAATATAAAATAAATCTAAGCTAAGAGGGTTCTAGCCTCTTGGCTATTTAAGTAAGAAAATAAAAAGATAAAAATATTAACAAAGAGGAAATTTACCACCCAAGAGGGTTCTAGCCTCAAGATGAAAGCAAACCTCACTCTTGATCTTCATCTTCATACCATATTCATCTTCATCATCAAACAAAGAGGAAGAAAAGAAAAATATGAAGAGATGAAAATTCTTTTATTGATTGTAACAAAAAATTATAAAATTGGAACGTCTTCTTAATTAAGAGTAACCCTCCTCTCCAAATGGAGTTACAAAATTTTTTCACACCTCTAACCCCTCACTCTCTACCCCTATTTATAGTAAACATCAATGAATATGAGCCCTTGGATCGAAATCTTATCCAAAAACCTTGAATTTTAGCCTTAGATTCGTAACAGACTGACGTCGATGCCGCCATCGATACTCCCATCGATGCCGCCATCGATGCTCCCATTGATACCACCATCGATGCCATCATCGATGCCCACTATTTCCAAAATCTGACTACACAGATGACTTTGCCTCGTCAAGATATACGATTTTCATATATTATATGTTAAATTCCGCCTTCCGGGTTAAGAGATATCACCGTTTCTTTGCGGCCAACCATCTTGAATACATTTTTTTTTATATTTGATTTTTTTATTTTCTTCAGCTTCTACAAGCTACTAGTCTTGATTCCGGGCTTGGGCTTTTTGTCTCTTGCTTATGTTCTTCATTTAATTCGTGGGTTTTTGTTGAGAGAAGAGAACTTGGGTTTTATTCTTGATTAACCTGTAATTAAAGATAAAAATAATTATTAGTGGTGTATTTATTCATGTAAAATAGATAATGAGGGTATAAAATTATAATAAAAATATGATTATCAGTATTCTTTCATTGATATATATATATATATATATATATATATATATATATATATATATAT
>BQKN01000484.1:60847-96677 GCA_022839385.1 Asparagus kiusianus | reverse complement strand
TGGTTAATGAATACAAAATTAAAAAAATATTCTTAAAAATTATTGTTACTATATAAATTAATGTAATTGCATATAATTTTACTAATCAACTGGAGGAGAAAAAAATACATTAGTAACATTAGTTGATAGATGTTTAAATCCATAAAAATAATAAAAGACTATAATATAATAATTTAGTATTAATTAATTATAATTTATAAACATTAATATCTAATGTTAATAATATTTATAAGTTAAAAGAATACAAGAAATTATGTATGGAGAAGCTATCAAAATATTTAGAGATATCCTTTAAAAGAATCAAGTTATTTCAGTGGCAAATAGAAAAATAATAGAAATAAATCTAAAATTCAGAAAATGTCCATGAATCATTTGAATTGACATTAACAAAAGACATATTTATTAAAGAAGCAATAACCGAGTTACATTAAATAATAATTTAACTTTATCCCAATCAAAGAAGAATTCTCCATATAAGATATAAGAAAAATTAGTAAGCATTCATAAATTTCATACTTTGTTCTTCAAATACTAAAGAAGTTAAATATTAATATTATATCTAAGACAAATTGGCAATAAAAAAATACAAGTATGTAGTTTAGCTCTTTGTGGAAAATGACAGTGATAGGGAAAATATAATATTATGGATATAACAGAAACTCTTATTGGATGCACCTTAGAAGACTTCATTATAGAGAAAAAAGCGGTAGCTCCTAATCTTATTTAAGTTATAAATTAAAAACACAAAGAATTTCATATATATATAAAATTAACATTTATTCTCATTAAAATAGAAAAAAATTAAAGTCTGTATTTCAAGAAGTTTGTGTTGAACATCGGAATTGTATTTAACTTCTTTGTGAAGTTAAACGATAAGATAAAAGATTAACGAGATCAGGAAAGATAACATCATAAAAAATACAACTCCAGTCTAATCTCACAATCGATGTAGATGATAAACACTACTCAAGAATTACCTGGGACAAAGATAAAGATGAAGAATGATTGATCTTAGTTTAATAAAAAATAAAATAGAAAGAATAAATAACAATATTTTCTCAATATTTTATAGAATAGTTTAATTATTTTGAGTGAAATTAGGAAGCTTAGAAGGGAGTTTCATAAACTTTTTTTCAATACTTTTATATGCTTATGTGGATACTTTTATCATATAAAAGTATACTATAGTTAGCATTAATCTTTAATTTATAATTTTTTATGAAGTCTATCAATGATTATGAATAAACTTTATATTCTCTTTTATATGATTTTAGCATACTTTTAATCAATCATTTTATCTTTTTGGTTTTAAATATTCACATTCCTTGTATGACACTAATTCAATATTTTTCACTTTTATAAACACTGCACTTTCTCAAGTAAAGCTTGGTTTCATATAAGTCAAAATAATATAAAAATTCAAATTATATTTATTTTTTGTCAATTCAAATATTAACATAAAAATTTAAATTGGGTGTAGCCCATTTAAACAAACATCAAAGAAATTATATAATCACAATACTAATGTTTAGAGATAAAAGTGAGCACAAACTATTAAACTGGAACCGAGGAATAAATTTTAGTTATAAAATAAGTCAAAACTACTTAATCATGATATTTAACTACGTACATTACATGTGTATTAGACCTCGTTTAATTAAAGGACCACAATTTTAAGAAGAAATTTCGTAAGGAAGGCTCATGTAATCTTAACGTCTTATCTCACTTATTCCAAAAATATGATATGTACCGTGTTTTAGTAAAAGATACAAAAGACAAAGTCATTTCTCATGAATTTCAAGGAAAAATTGTGACCCTTAGTGGATGTCGTATTTTTTATATCTCGTAGTAGTAGAAGAATAAATATAGATCTTATGGCCTAGCTAAAATGTACTCTACTTATAAAATTAAATTATCGCAGGTGAAATGCACAATTAAGTCAGTAATTGAAGCCCTATTACTAAGTATTAATTAGTTCATAGAACAACATATACGAAAGAATAAGCGTATAGGATAGGGGTGGTAAACGATCAAATCGAATCGAATACTAAGGTGTTCGTATTTGTATTTGTTTAAAATTATCGAACTCGAATGCAGACTTTAATATTCATATATCTAGTTTTTCAAATTCGAACTCAAATACTTGGTATTTGATAAATATTCATGAATATTCACGAATACTTATCGAATATCAAAGTATATTTATTCCGCTAAAGAATTTGATTTTCAAATAGTATTAGAATTCATAAAAATTATTCCTTTATAATATATGATGTATATATATTTAAATCAAAATTTTAATTAGAAAACATATTTAAGATTGTTGTAGTCTTAAAAATCAGTATATAAAACTTAAGTAGAAATGGTAAGCGGGTTAAAAATATAACATCATATGTGCAATAATACAAATAATAAGTTATGATCAAAATTCAAATGAAGATTTAATAGACAAACGAATTGAATATACATCTAGTTAAATTCTATTCGTTAGTAAAATACTAAAAAAATATTTGTTTAGTGGTAAATGAACTACCGAATCGAATATAACCGAATAGTTATTCGAACAATTATTAAACTATTTGTTAATTATTTGGTTAATTTCCACCCATAGTATAGGATAGAAAAACACGAAAATTAAATCAAACTGAATATATTTAATCCTAATTCCTAATTCCTAACTACAATCACGTGGTTCTAGTGGTTATATATGCTAATTAGTGGCAATTAAAATTAGTATAATGTTGTGCGTAACGAAAATTTCGGCAGCACTTCTGGTGCTCGACAAGAGAGAAGTTCTCAACTAAATCCCTGTTTCACAAAGAAAACAAGAACCAAAAGCAAAATATCTTAACAAAGTGGGATATCAGCTCTTCCCCTCATCAGTTCTAGGACCGACCTGTCGAGGGAACCTAAGCTCTCTATCACAAATCACGACACAAACAATTAATTTTAACGTGGTTCGGTAAGTTACCTACGTTCACGGGGCAAGAAGGGGAAGATCTACTATTAGAGAGAGAATACAAATAGGGTTTACAATCACACAAATCTCACAAATAAAACCCCTTAAACAAACTCTCAAATCTCTCACAATTAATCTCTCAAAGGGGATGCTAAAACCCTCTCAAAGTCAGCACGGAAAACTGCACAAAATCTTTTCTTGAAAGTCGGCGGCTCACTGCATTTTCTTCTGCAGTTTTTCTTTTCACGCTGCTGCTTCCCTCTGCGATTCTCCCCTTGCACCAAAAAACCTAGGAACCGATTGAGAAGAAATATATATAGCTCGGGTGGGCCAGTAATTGTTTGGGTAATGAAAAAAACTGCTCACACGCGTTATCTCCTCACACGTTATCAGACCTGAACGTGTGTGTGGCCTACGTTCACAAACCTAAACGTGGGAGTGGCCTCCACGCCCCACATTCACATATAAATCTCACAAATCGACCATAATCATTAGAAGTATTATGCAGTAGTTGTTAAATATTGTAGTTCAGCTACTTTGCCTTGCTATATTTTAGTCGCACGTCGATTAGGCTATTAAAACTTCTCTCAAATCTCTCTCTATATTTATCATGGGATCAGAGCTATCTTCTTAATCCTAAAGAGACCTCTTTTTTCTTTCCAATTCTGAGGCCATCTCGGGGTGGTCGAGGGGGGGTTTCGTTGCGTCCACGCTTCCCCTCGGCGGCTTCAATCTCACCGACAACTAACTTCTCGCAAGCACCTCTTAAACCCTAACCGTCGCAACTCGCCACCCTCTTCTCTTATTGCCGGCAACCACCCCTATATCGCAGCCACAACACCTATCAAACAATTACCCGGTGGCTCCCAAAACCCAAACCCAAGCTTGGCCTTACCGTAACGCCCCACCTCGGAATCTCGGAGTCGGTACGCTATTAGATCTGATGGACAGGCCTCACAAACCACCATATGTCTTTTCAGCACGTTTTGTCCTCACTTACGCGCTCCCTAGAAAACTTCACAGGGGGTCACCCATCCTAGAATTTCTCCAGGCCAAGCACGCTTAACTTTGGAGTTTCTAAGAGTTGGGTTTCCAAAAAGAAGATGCATCTTGGTGGTATGAGTATTCCAATCAAATCTATTAATACTAATCACATCACCCTCTCAAGGGTTAGGATATTATAAACTCCCCCACCTAAACTCGCAACGTCCTCGTTGTGCCAAATCATATCATCCAAGACCGTACCATCCGTGTGAGATTCTAGAGGTGGCTCCTACGGCCTCAAGAGGTGGCTCCCGCCCTCTCGACGTAGCACTTTGCGCTGTATAGCACTTAGCTCTCACAATTCCGATTGGCTTTGCTCTGATACCATTTGTAACGCCCACCCCGGAATCCCGGAGTCGGTACGCTATTAGATCTAATGGATAGGCCTCACAAACCACCATGTCTTTTCAGCACGTTTTGTCCTCACTCACACGCTCCCTGAAAAACTTCCCAGGGGGTCACCCATCCTAGAATTTCTCCAGGCCAAACATACTTAACTTTGGAGTTTCTAAGAGTTAGGTTCCCGAAAAGAAGATGCATCTTGGTGGTATGAGTATTCCAATCAAATCTATCAATACTAATCACATCACTCTCTCAGTGATTGGGGTATTACACTTACACTACCTCCACCGCACCTACCTGCTCCAACTCTTCTCCACCTGCCAATACAAACACCTACCAAAACACAAATTACATATTCATCAAAGCACTCCAAGTGTTTGACTATATATGCTGAAGCCACTAAAACTCAAGATGCAAACCTCTGTCACCGTCGCAACCAAATTTGTTGCCATTAAAAATCCACTCCAACAACTTCGACCCCTCCATCACCGGTACTGCCCATCCTCACTGTCTATACCATAAGCATCAGCACACAAGGCCTAGCAAAACTTCTAATACCCTAACCAGCCCTCCACAGCGAAGCAATCCTCCCAACCAGCAAGCTGGCTAAGTTCTCTCTTCCATCCAGTACCCCCGGTCACACTTTCCTCTGCCAGCATCTTCTGGCTGTTAGACCCTAATTCCACTAGGAAAGAACCCTAGGGGGTGAATAGGGTTTATGCTAATCTAATCTGATTTAATACCAATTAAAACTAATTAACAAATATCCTAGTAAATTAGATACCCAACACTTAATATGCAAGGATATGAAACTAAGGGTGATATAAACATAAAGCAATATAAACAAGATAGTGGACAATATAAACAAAGAGCAATTGATAATGACGATAAGAATGTAATGAACACTAAACACAAATGAAATGCCAAAGCAAACTCAAACACAAACAAATAATCATGGAGTTCGAACATTCTGTCCTACGTTTTTGCTCTCCACTCCCGCGGAGAAATCCACTATCACACCGGGTTTTCAACGCTCACCCAAAAACGTTTACACCTCACACTCAGTTTTCTAGCTTACCGAAAACTTTACAATCAACACTCTTGTAATCCCACTTTACACCCTCTAAGTATTGTTCTCTAGCCCGTGTCTCCATCAAGTGCTCGGATTTACAAACTCTCCCTAGGCTTTACTATTAACGTCACTCCTCTTAGGATGACCCCGTCTCTCACCACACACTCCTCTCGGTGTACAAGTATATTACAAAGTGTATCCTCACAATAAAAGCATGAATACAAATAAATTAGTTTTCTATAATGGATGAGAACATAAGAAAGCTCACTCTCTAAGTCACAAACCCACGACCCCAAATTATACTATGTATGCAAATACAATGAGCTCAATAAGTTGTGTGTGAACAAAGAGTATAATCAAAATAAATCTAAACTCAAATAAAATCTAGCTTATGGAAATGAAAATCAAACAATATAAAAAGCTAGATAAGAGCTTAGAAAAACTTATCTAAAATGATAAGAGTAGGAGAGATGAATTGAAGTTCAAACACCAAGAAATGATCTCCACTTCCTCTTGTGAAAATATCTTCACAAACTAAGCTTTAAACAAACTAAACAAACTTTAAACAATTGTTAAACACACCTAAACTCTTTTTAAAACTCTCTTGGTAGTTAGAAATGTTAAATGCAATTATTGTACAATGGTCAGATTTATAAATCGACTTATAAGTCGACTTGATATAAAGTATAAGTCGACTTAAGAGATAAAAACAATAAGTGGAAAACAAGACATAAGTTGACTTATAAAAGACTACAAGTCAACTTGTCATGACTGATAAGTCGACTTGGCAAGGAAAATTTGATCATTCCAGAAGAGATCATAAGTTGACTTGACAGGTGTTATAAGTCGACTTAAAAACATGCACATGCACTGTTCATGCTGAAAAACTAATTTTTAAAGTACCTTTAAAAATAGTATATAAATTCTAAAAATTATAAAACTTTAGAAAATGATTGTAAACATGATAACAAACATGTTACAAAAAGTATTTCTAGAATTGCACTTCCAAATTATAAAATATCATTATATTGCAAAAATATCTAATAACATGAAAACTAAATATACATGTTTTTGACATATTGATTTAAACAAACTTTTAAAACTTTATAAAATTATTTTGTACACTTAATAAAATATGTAAACAGTGATTGTTAAGTCCATAAACAAGAATACATTGTTTTTACAAAAATGTATATATTATACAAAACACATTTATATTTCCAAAAGCAATAGAATATGAAACATGTGAAAGTGTATATGAATATAATTATTGTTTTATATCTATAAAGCTAAACCAAAACAAAATAATAAATATGAAATATGTAATTTCATATTTTTCATATTTATATAAACATGAAGACCAAAAAGTAAAATGTGTGTGTATATGATTGGTAAACTTGAGGATGAAGCTTGAACTTAGATCTTGTCTTAAAATGTATTGCTTCACATACTCCGATATTTCTCCAACCTCCATTGGATATGATCGTGAAAGCTCGATTTCATCCATCCTCTAACGCATTGTTTGTCTAGAATAAATAAGAAAATATAAATACTAGATAAACAATATTAGTCGTAAATTGTTTGTTAAAACATCATCAAAATAAAAAGGCCAACACTGGCCACGATTTTCCCAGACCAGCACCCCAGGCCATGCTTTTTTCTGGCCAGCACTCTCAGCCATGCTTTTTCTCTGCTAGTACCCACAGCCAAGCAGCCCAGGTCAAGCTCCTCTGGCCATGTTTCCCATAGCCAGTGTTCCCTACCAAGCTTTCTTTGTCCAAGCTCTCACCAGATAGCACCACAACCTTCCCTATTGACAAGCAAATCATCATGCGGCTTCATTCTCGACAAACTGCTTTTGAAACCCAAATATAGTTTGAGAGAGTACGTTAAATGTAGTAGTTAGGCTAATTTGCCTTGCTTTATTTTAGTATCACCTCGCTTAGGTTATTAAAATTTCTCTTAAATCTCTTCATGGTTATGGTAAGTATCATAGATTATTTTCATTAGAGAAAAGTACTATGAGTTTTGAAATTAGTAAGATATAGATGTACTAAACAAACTAAATGATATAGTTTTGTGATGATACCTTAAAGTCTATGATGATAATTGTTTGGAAATAATAAAAAGTTCACAACAACTTACTGACTATTACTTTTCCTAAAAAAATAAAAATAAAATGAAAATATATAAATAAAAACATAAAAAAATAATGGCTTTTACTTGAAGATTCAAGGTAATCTATTTTCTAAAATATGAACAAAACTTCATAACTTTTATTTTATTGACATTTTTGATATTATATGTGATCATTCTTTCTCTAAAATTTTTTTCTTATAACAATTTAATTTGTATACAAATGTTAATAGTTGATAGTTTTGTGAAGTTTATCTTTAAAATAATTTAATCTTAAACTTTTTCTAATTAGTGAGCAAAAGAAAGCTAAATTCTAAATTGAAGAATCTTATCAATGTTCATGAATGAGAAATCGCAGATCAAAATGGCAAATTGGAAAAAGTTGATATTATCATATTATCAGCTACGTTCATGGGCTGGAGATAAGTGGACTCAAACTGCTGACATTCGTCGCCACATAAACTACACATTGTCAGCCTTACTCTATGTTGGATCTGAGATACAAGCAAAGAGGAGTGGGGGGACGAGGGATGGGGGGGTAGTGGTGCGAGTGAATAGGATTGCTTATTATTTTTAGAGATATCACAAAATATGCAGCGGAATAAAATAGATAATTAGGAAATTAAGAAGCATTGCAATCAGGAATAATCATAACTAGAACATACGAGATTTTATAGTGGTTTCAATAAACAATCCTACATCTACTCTTCCTTCTCACGTAGAGGCTTCCTCACTATATGAAAATTCTCTTGAATCAGAAACTCGATTTAGTAGGCTTACAAGATCGAAATCCAAGTTTACCCAAAAATAGATCTAACTTAAACCATTCACACACAAGTATCCCTAGTCCTAGATGGTGACCAATTCCTCAATTCAATCTCGGCTCAAGTACACCGTAAATCCTTAATTCACCCATCTTGAGTACGCCGTAAAAATAAGTTTGATACAAAGTAATGAACAATAATTAAGCACAACTAGAAAAATCTTACATCTCTTTGATTGTGCAAACTGTTCTCCTAATGATTGAAGCTAAGGTATAGGAAGAACGGTGATGACAATGAAGTTCGAGGGCATCAATCCTCGAAGGTTGATGATTAGATGCTGAAGAATGATGCCAAGGATGCTTTCTAAGAAGCTAAGTGAGATCCTTTCACCAAATTGAAACCCTAGCGCTCCCCCCCCCCCTCTTTCTTTTTCTCTCCTAATTAGATCAGGAATCTCTAATGAAAAATGTGAGGAAATAGCCTATATACCTCTAACAATCAAAGACTAAAATTAAATCTAAAAACATATTAGAAATCAGAAATTAGACTTAACCATTGATTATTGAACTTAATCGTTGATGGTTATTGTTTATTATTGATGATTTGAATCTATCTAGAGTTTGCATCATCGATGGTTGATAGACCTATCAGTGGTCTATAGATCAGATCGAGAGCTTTCTAAAAAACTATTATAATAGGGATTTAGATAACCAAGTTAAAAGTTATGACCCTTGCAAATTTCAGCTGCGGTGTATATTTCAATCCCGCTGCTGATTGTTTCAACGTTTTTTAGATAAAATATTTCTATCTCGAGCTATAAATCCTTGAGTTGAGTTATTTTATTATTGCTCAAAATTGATTTTTACTCTTGATATTTTTCCAGAATCATTTGTGATTAACTTATCTTCTTGCTGTACATACTTCCAAACTTGATTCTAACTTCTTTTTAAAATATCTCAAATATATATTAAACTAATACAAATATTTATTATTCATCAAACAAAGTCGATTGTACAGATTGTACAGACATGGTCCTAACAATCTCCCCCTTTTGATAATAATAAACCAGAAATTAAAATCACAACTATGGACGTTTGAGATACATGAAATATGCACATTCTTAGTTTCATGACATATGAAATATGATATACAGGCTTCCCCTACTCGTGTGCATACATAGAACATAAGATATAGGTTTATCAAGCCCCCCTACAACTGTGCTTCTCTTATTTCAAAAACTCTCACCTTTCAATTTTCCTATTTTCAAAATGATATCCAATTTCCAAAACTCTTTGTTGGCCTTCTTGTTTTGATGATGTTTAACAAATAATTTACTTCTAATGTTGTTTGTTTAGTGTTTGTGTTTTCGTATTTATTCTAGGCAAACAACGAGTTAGAGGATGGATGGAATCAAGCTTTCACGATCATATCCAATGGAGGTTGGCGGAATTGTGGAGTGAAGCTTATGCAATTCAAGTTCAAGATCCAAGTTCAGCTTCATCCGTATAGTGTACTAAGTCAAGCTTATTAAAGATCAAGATCGGCTTGGGTAATCTAGTTTAGGTTTCATATTATGTGTGTTAGATACTCTAAGCTTAATATCATATACACACACATTTTATTGATTTCCTTGTATATATATGTAGTCATATGTATATACAACACAAGTTTTGGTTTTTATGTTTATAAATATTAAATTACATATTTTATATTTATTATTGTGATTTGGTTTAACTACTTAGATATGAAACAAATATATTTTCATATACATACTCATATGTTTCATTTTCTATTGTATTTGTAAAAATATTGTATTCTTAGTTTTTAGACTTAACAATAATCATATACATATTTATTAAGTCTACATAATCATTGTGTAAAGTTTTAAAACATGGTTTAGCCTAAATATCAAAATTCATATGTTTACATTTTCGTGTTTTGGACTATTTTGCAAAATAATGATATTTCTCATTTGGGAAGTCCTTTTTGTAAACCAGTTTTTGTAGCATATTTATTATTATGTCTACAATCATTTTCCAAAGTTTTACATTTTTTTAGAATTTATTTAATATTTTTAAATAGTATTTTAAAATTAATATTTTACTTTCAAACTGAAAATTTTATATATCAGTTCACGGTCGACCGCCACGTTTGACCGCGCCTGAGTCTTTTTCTGAGTGGGCAGTAGAAACTTTTACGGTCGATCGCCACGGTCGACCGTCAGCTCAAAAATTCCCACGATCGACCGTCACGGTCGATCACGTAAGTCTCTGGAAGTTTTCTGAGTTTCAAAGCTGGCTCGCGGTCGACCGTGAGTTTTCCACGGTCGACCGACGTTCACTCTAACTGTTATTTTGTACAGAATCTGATTTTCAATTCTGTTGTTTTTTTTTCTTTGGGGTTTTTGCTATTGTTTTCTCTTTCTATATAAACCCCTAAACCCCTTCTATCGCAGCAACCCAATGGAAAGTTTTAAAGAAGTTTAAAAAGAGTTTTAACAAGGGTTTTAGTTGGGTTTAAAGTTTGTTTGGTTTATGAAGATTGTTTTACAAGTGGAGAAGATCATCTACATTGTTTGAGCTTCATTTTAATCCTCCTCTCCATCTTGTTTTTCAGAGAAGATTTCCTAAACTCTATTTCTAGCTATTTACTGTTTTATTCATAATTTCTATATGCTAGAATTATATTGAGTTTAGTTTTGATTTGTTTCTCTTTGCTTACACACACACAACCATTGAGCTTATTGTATTTACATTCATAGTATAATTGGGTTGTGGGTTTGTGTAACTTAGAGAGTGAGCTTATAATTCGTTCTCATCCATTGTAGAGAACAAACACCTTGTATTGAGCCTATCTTGTGAGATCACTTTGTAATACACTTGTACACCGAGAGGAGTATGTGGTGAGAGTCGAGGATCATCCCAAGAGGAGTGGCGTCAGTTGACGAACCTAGGAAGAGGTTGTAACCAAGCACTTGAGGGAGACACGGCTAGGTCCAATACTTGTGAGGGTGTAGAGTGGGTTTGCAAGAGTGTGAGTTGTAGAGTTTTCGGTTAGCTAGAAAACCGAGTGTGTAGAAGTTCCGGCTTCCAAAGCAGATTGTGATAGTGGATTTCTCCCCGGGAGTAGGGAGCGGAGACGTAGGATGGAAGGTCCGAACTTCGTGATCATTTGAGTGTGTTTGAGTTTGTCTTTGGCGCATTTACTTATGCATTTATCTTATATCGCCAATTGCCTATATTTTGCCCTATCACATTTGTAGTTAGATTGTTTACCCTTGTGTTAATTATATATTCTTGTCTATATCCCATAGTATATCTCATTGCTAGGATATATTCATTTGTTCATATTGCTTATCCTAGCTCATTTATCTTGTTGTATTTCATACTTGCTAGGATAACTTATTAATTAGTTTTAATTGGCATAAAATCGGATTAGATTAGCATAAGACCCTAATCACTCCCCTCTAGGGTCTAACACTCATCTTTCAAAATTTCCACATCCACATCCCCCCCTTTGTTATTACAAAAAAGAAACTATCAAATCAAATAATCTCCCATATAAACCATAAAGAAGTAAATCATTTAATAATACCCCGTAAATGTTAAGAGAGAGAGAGATATGCCTTCAAGTCCACAAAAAATTATATAAAAATATGAATTACAAGTTAATATAAAGGTATATGTAGAACCCATCAAAATTCTTCGTGTATGTGTAGAGAACTCATAGCACCAGTATGAAGCGTATCGGAAAGTGTGACTCATAGCACCAATATGAGTGTGGATCCTTGATTATCTTTTAACAATACACCGATATAATCAATTTGGCATTTAAGCATAGTTGCAAAATACCAAATGTTTTTAATCATAAATTAGTGCATAGAGTCCTAGTTTGGGCTTGTTTCATACAACTAGTTATATGCATATGCAAACATGAACATGATTTAAAGTCAACATCTACCAACGACACACCATAATCGATAATATGAATCTCATGCAAGTGAATGCCAATATATGAAGTGAAACCACAATTTGCATATAAATCAACAAATGATCATCGAGTATAGCATATATAAAATATGGACAAGTTAGAAAAATACAATCTCATATCCATTTAGCAATATTATACAAAAATTCATTTAAAAAGTTTGTAGACACATAGAAATTCAATGTTTTTCTATTTTTTATTTTTCAAATTTTTTATTTTTTATTTTATAAGAAACCAAAAAGAAAGAAGGAGAAATTTTATTTTATTTTCAACTTTTTATAAGAAAGAAAAACAAAAGAAACGAAAAAAGAATTTTTTATGTAAAAATAAAATAGAAAAAATCAAATAAAAAATGAAAGGAGAAAAAACTCTAAGAAAAATCTATATCCAATATGTGGGGTTCATAGAATTTACCTGAAGCTTACCCCTATGAGAATATTTGCTGAACCAAATATTAATGCTAGCATTGTATACCTTTGCAATAAATCAATACTTGCATAATGAGACACTTTTTGTAGCATATCAGCAACTTCTCATCTGCACCAAAATATTTTATACTTTTAGAATAATTATGTAGAAAATATAAAATATAAATATTTGCATGTCTAATAACATTCAAATCAATTGAACCTATTTGTCTTAATTAAAGTAGCATGTGTAGGCTCAAAAATGAATGGACATACCTTTGTCCAGTACTCTTCTAACGGATAAGAGATTATCACTAAGCTCTCAATAAAAATTATATTAAGCAGTTCAAAAAGAAATTACCTATGTACAACTCCAACAATTTTTTATTGTTTGTTGTTCTCAAAAAGTCACATACCCGTTTTTTTTCTTAGTATGGCTAAGGAATTGTTCGCGGGAAAAATCGTTGCTTTCTTCTTCATTGATTCCATTGCACTCTCAATAACAGTTTTTTCGGTTACAAAGATCCGGTCTTTTTATAAGATCCGGTTACAATGAAGATCAAATAAAAGAAATAAAAATTACAACTTTTTCTCTTTTGTCGAACAAATCACGAGCTCCTGTTTTGCGGTCGCTCGCTTGCGTGGGTTCTTCGCCTGCGCCGGGGTTTATCCGTGGACCACCGCGAGATCTAGATCTGGTCGGATCTACGCAGTATGATGGGTATTATTTCACAAAGGAAATAATAGCCGGAGGGGATTATTTCACCAAGGAAACAATCGCCCAAATCTCGGGATCAAAGACCAAGCTTTGATCCGGAGTATGCCTGCGTAGATTTGAGATCCGGTCCTCTCGAACTCTTGCCTTATTTGGCGTTGACGATCGCCGAGCACCAGATCTGGAAGAGCAAGTCCTCGAAGTCCCAAAGCTTGGATCTTTTTAAGTTCTGAGCCTCGAATCCAGCAGAGCTTCGCCTCTCCAAATTTTCTAACCCTTGAAACAAATGAACCACCTCTCCTATTTATAGGCCATCTGAACTATGCCTGCGCACAGGTGGCCGACACACCGAGCCACCTTGAGGTGGCTCGGTTTCAGCCGAGCCCCTCTAGGTGTTTGGATTTCCGTCGTTTTGTTTTCCGGTTCTGTCCGTGATTCGGTTGTGTGGTTGATTTGTTCGGACTCGATTCGTTGACCTGATTAGGCAGTAAATCTGGTTCCTGATTAGGCAGTAAATCCACTTCTGAGTTCGGGTCCGAAACTGATCTTGATTCGATCGTGATTCGTCCGTGTCCGCTCTTGGTTGGATGACTCATTGATTCCTCAACCCGTTAGCTAAATTCCGCACGCGAGTGGATTTATTCCGTTGTTTGCGTGCGGTTCGTTAGCTTCGTAGCCTCGTTAATCCGTTTCGTCGCGTATCACTTGGCTTCGGTGTTGTGGACTAACGATCGTGTCTGCATACGTCGCCTGATGGTCGGTTTGTCGAATCGGCGTCGTCGAGCTGTGTTAAGGGACCTATAGGTAGTTTTATACGCCTACAGATACCCCCTCCAAAGTATTTCAGCCTCGTTCTTTTATAGAAGAGTCTGGAATACTTTGGATATGATTGTCCCGTCCTTCAATCGGTAACGACGGGATATTTGGAATGACTTCTATTCTTGATTCCTTCAGTCCTTCAGGCTATTCGGTGCTTTGTCGAATGTCTGTAAGGGTTCCGGTGCTGCATTTATTGTCTGACCGTCTGTCGGAATTTTAAACTTGAAGTCGATTCTCGATTTCCTGACTTTTTAGCTCGGGTTTGTTGTTTCAACATAGAATTGACCATCGATTGTCGGCGTTGAATCTTCGTTTACAACGCGTTGTCCGGCGTTTGAGCTTCCTTGTGATGCGTTGTCCGGCGTTCGACATAGTTTATACTCGTACGTCTTCTGGAGTATACACAGTTTAAGCTCTTAAGGAATTGGAGCGTGGCGGATACTTGAGTCATGAGACCAATTTATAATATTGATGCGTCAATGACTCGTATTTATAGAATTTTTGACAAATTCTCAGCCATCAACGGGTTTGATGAGCCTTTACCGACTACCGTTTGAGTCGGGCTAGCATGCGGATTGTTTAAGTCCGTTCCGCATGTGACGTTAAGCTAAAAGAGTTAACCCTTTTAGTGCTACGATATTGAATACGTAGACTTCGTCTTTTTCCTGTGAAAGACTAAACAGCAACGTGTACGAGACGTTGACTTAGGATTTTTGGCAAATCCTCAGTCTTCAACGGATTTGACGTCCTCTTACCGACTACCGTTTGAGTCGGGCTTACATGCGGATTGTTTTAGTCCGTTCCGCATGTGACGTTGTGCTAAAGGAATAAACTCCCTTAGACTTTGTGCTATGATGTTGAATACATAGGCTTTACCATTTATCACGGGAATAGGCTACCCAGCGACGCGTGTTAGGCGTTGACTTTAGGATTTTTGGCTAACCTCCAGCCTTCAACGGATTTGATTAGCCTTTACCGACTACCGTTTGAGTCGGGCTAGTATGCGGATTGTCTAAATCTGTTCCGCATGTAACGTTGTGCTAAAGGAATGAACTCCCTTAGACTTTATGCTACGACTTTGAATACGTAGACTTCGCCATTGTTACGGGAATAGGCTACCCGGCAACGTGTTTTAGACGTTGACTTATCCTTACTTAGGTTTCAGGATAAAATACCCCAAAATCGAACTCTGGTGTCTTTTTCTACGGACAAAGACTAAACCGGCGACGCGTGTTAGGCATCGGCATATCCTTTCTTAGGATTCAGGATTAAATTCCCCTTGCGTGTAAGGCGTGGATTTTGGTGTTATTAATAACAACCTGCCACAATGTTGAATATGTGGCCGAGTGTTCTTTTTAACGGTTGAGAACTAACCGGCGACGCGTGTTAGGTGCAGACTTATCCTTACTTAGGTTTCAGGATAAAATACCCCAGAATCGAATTCTGGTGTCTTCTTCTTCGGAGAAAGACTAAACCGGCAGCGCATGTTAGGCGCAGACTTATCCCTGCTTAGGATTCGGGATAAACTTCCTAGGATGAATCCTAAATTCTTGGAAATGGATTGGTGTGGAAAGGAAGAATTTTATATTCTATTCCCTGAACAAGGAAGGAAGAATTTTATATTCTATTCCTTGATTATGGAAAGGAAGAATTTTATATTCTATTTCCAGTGCAAGAAAGAAACTAGAAGTGGGATCTCCACTCCGAGAATCCGGAAAAAGATCTAAATAAGCTTACCTTTTATAGGATCGGTTATCTAGATGAGTTTTTTCGTTTATCGAAATAAAATTTCAACTTTGGTTATAACCATGAGGAGGTTTAACCAAAGAGAAAAGAGGGGAGTCCTTTCGTTTATCGAAAGAAGGCTCTGAATTGAAAGTGGACCTCTTGTTCGTGGAAAGAATCAAGAGGGGAATTTGTTGGTGGTTTATACCAGAAAGATATTTTAGTGAACTCACTGTCAATTGAAATTGATCGGTGAGGGATTTTGATGGTGAAAATGATTTTGGGTTATCCTCTAGAATATTAAGTGTAATATTCTTCGAGTAACTTCCCGATAAATGGGTTATCCTGAATGTACTAGGGATAGTACTTTTTTAGAAACTTCCCATTTATTGGCATTAATTGCCTGATGCCTTCTAGAGAGATGAGGCGGTATGCGCCGTTTGAGTAGACTGTGTCTATCACAAACGGTCCTTCCCATTTGGGTTCAAATTTACCCTTCTTCTTGGAGTTGAGGATTATCGGTCGGCGAGCAGCGAGGACCAGATCTCCTTCCTTAAAGCTTCTTTGTCAGACTCTTTTGTTAAAAGCCCTAGATATTCTGGCTTGATAAAACTCAATATGTTGTTGAGCTTCCAAGCGCCTTTCATCCAACATTTCGAGTTCTTCGAGACATTTTTGATGTTGCTCTTCAGTCGCCATCTCTGTTGCGAGAGCGATCCGAAGGGATGTGATTTGGATTTCCAACGGTAGCACAGCTTCACATCCGTATACCAACGAATACGGGATGGCTCCCGTAGGTGTGCGTACGGTGGTGCGATAAGCCCAGAGTGCTTCACCGAGTTTATCATCCCAGTCTCGTTTATTGGTCTTCACGAGCTTTGACAGGATCTTAATGTTCGTCTTGTTAAAAGTCTCAGCTAATCCGTTCGCAGCAGGATAATAAGCTGTTGACGAAACATCTTGAATCTTGAACTTGTCACAAAACCTGACGAAAGCGTTGCTTATGAACTATGGACCGTTGTCATGAATGATCCGTCTCGGCACGCCGTGTCGGTATATGACATGATGCTTAATGAAATTAATAACGTTGTTCGTCTTTACTTCTTTAAGCGGAATTGCTTCAGCCCACTTTGAGAAGTAATCTGTGATTGCGAGAATAAATCGATTGCCTTTGACAGAAGGGGGAAAAATAGGACCGACAATGTCCATACCCCATGTCTCGAATGGCCAAGACGTGGTTGACGTATGTAACCGCTCTGGTGGTTGGTGCATATAATTTGCATGTACTTGACAAGCGTGACATCCTCGGGCGTATTCGATTGTGTCACGTACCATTGTTGGCCAAAAATATCCCATTCTTCTGATTCGATCGTACAGCTTGGGACCAGGCTGATGCGCACTGCATTCTCCTTCGTGTGCTTCCTTAAGAACTTCTTCTGCTTCTTCGTTCGAAAGGCATCGGAGTAGCAAATCATCATACCCCCGACGGTATAATGTACGGGTCTCGGTATTATAGAAGAACCTTGGTGCTCTTCGGCGGATGGATTCCCTTTCTTTTACATCCTCTGGCAGAATACCATATTGGACGTAATCAATGATGGGAAAACGCCAATCTCGGGACTCAGACCCGATTTGAGTTGAGTTCACCTCCTTGGCGTTTATGTTCTTGTCATCTTCCTCTTCGATATCCATATTGTATATGGGTATACAGAGTTGATGTGATCTTACTGTAACTAGCAGTTCAGCTTCGGGCGGCTGTGCAAGTGATACTGCTAGTGCTGCCAGTACATCCGCATAAGCGTTCTGGAGACGAGGGATGTATTCAATAAAGAATTTTTCGAAAGAATCTGCCATTTTGACGGCCTCCTGGTGGTATGGGATCAGGTCTTGGTTCCTGACTTCATACTCTCCACGGACTTGGTTGACTATCAATTGAGAATCCCCGAAAGCTTCGAGATATTCGACCCCCAGCTCCTTGGTGAAACTGAGTCCAATGAGGAGCGCGTTGTACTCGGCTACGTTATTGGAACATGGATCTATCAGTGAATAAGCCCGAGGCATTACATGCTTCCCCGGGGAAACTAAGACAACTCCAACTCCGGAGGAGACTTTAGGACATCCGGGGGTTACTGCCTTATTAACTGCTCTCGAAGCACCATCAAAGTATAATTGCCATACTTGTTGGTGTGATGTAGTATTAACCTCGTGGGTTTCATCCGGCAAGTCATCATATACTTCTGCCGTATCTGTTGTCGGGTTTGCCGCCAAAAGATCACAAATCGCTTGTCCTTTGATCGACTTCTGCTGTTTGAAGTGTAAATCATACTGGGACAAGAGAAGGGCCCACTTCGCTAACCGCCAATTCATCGAACCCGGTTACATCATAAATACCCGTACTGGATTAACGTTAGAGATAACGTAAATCGTCTGTCCGACCAAGTAATGCCGCATCTTTTGTACTGCGAATACCAATGCGAGGCATTCTTTCTCAATTATCGGATATCAGGACTCTGCGCCTACCAAAGTCCGACTTAAGTAATAAACTGCCTGTTCGTGACTATTATCATCGTCTTGTGCTAATAAAGCACTTATCGAATAGTTCATCGCCTTGATGTAAATCAAGAATGGTTTACCTGATTTTGGTGCGACAAGAACAGGATGATTCGTCAGATACGTCTTGATATCTTCGAGTACTTTTTGGCAAGCGTCTTCCCAAATAAATGACACACCTTTCTTGTTTATTTTAGAGAATAGTTGGTACTTCCCAGAAAGATTTGAGATGAACCGCCGGATGTAAGCTAAATGCCATTGCAATCCTCTGAGTTCTCTTAGATTTCTCGGGGGTTGCAATTCATGTATCGCCTTCACCTTGTCAGGATCAATATGTATGCCTTTAGTGGTGACGACGAATCCAAGGAATTTTCCGCTGGACATTCCAAGGAAGGATTTAGTAGGGTTCATCTTCAATTGATGACTCCGCATGAGATCGAACATCGTCTTCAAGTCCTTAATGTGATCTTCTTTGTTGCGGCTTTTCACAACCAAATCATCAACGTAGCACTCAACCGTTTTCCTGAGATGTTCTTGGAAAATCTTAGTCATTGCTCGTTGGTACGTGGCGCCTGCGTTCTTTAGACCGAAAGGCATCACCGTGTAGCAGAAGACACCGAGGGGTGTTCTGAACATTGTATGCGTCTCATCATCCGGGTGCATCTTGATTTGGTTATACCCCAAAAAGCCATCCATAAAGGACATTCTCTCAAATCCACACGTGTTGTCGATGATGACGTCCGTGATTGGGAGAGGAAAATCGTCTTTCGGACATGCCGCATTCAGGTCCCTGAAGTCGATGCATATCCTGATTTTACCATTTTTCTTCATGACTGGGACAATATTAGCTAGCCAGTCTGGATGCTGCTCCTCTCGGATGAATCCTGAGTCGATCAACTTCTTAACCTCTGCCTCGATGGCTTCCATAATCTGCGGACGAAACCATCTCTGCTGTTGTTTGACAGGTTTGGCATCCCTCTTGATATCGAGGCGATGCATTGCCACATTGGGGTCGAGCCCTGGCATGTCCTCATAGTTCCAAGCGAAGACATCGATATATTCCCTGATGAGAGCAATTAATTCCTCTTTCTCATTTGGGGGAAGACTACCGCTGATGAATATGGGCTTCGGGTTGGCCTCATCGCCCATATTAATTTGGACTACTTCATCTTCAGTGGGGGGTTCCCTCTGTTCAAACCTATCACCATACTGCATGTTCAGGTGATGAACCCATGGGTCTTCCCACGTTGGCATTTGATCGTCGTCCTCCATCGTAGATGGATCAGCTGTAGTCATGTTCGTCATTAGGGCTTTAAATACTTCCCCCAAACTTGTATCGGAGTCCCATTCTGAGGAATCTGACAAGTACCCATCCGTAGCTTTGTTAGCAATTTGATCGATAATTTGCCAACCACATTCATCATCAGACGAGGAGACGTAGCCTAAGCCTCTTTTGTGACGGTAATAATCATCCGGTTTCCCTTTTGGTACATATGCCGCTTTGGCTGGAATACAGGAACCTCGATCGAAGTATAAACCCTCTCCGAGTGCGAAATCATATCCCTGTTTTTCCATGAGCTTGCGCGCTTCCGGAATATATTTAGATAAATATCGACCAGGTTTGTCTTCATTCTCATCTTCTCTTAAGAAATGACCAGGTAAAGGAAAACTATCTCCTTTATCGTAAACCACTTCTTTTTCGCCTCCTATTTTGGCAGGAACGATCAGGGTTGTTCCGAAAGAATGCTGGAGGTGTTTCTTTGTTACATAAGACGATCGGAGCGGCGTATGTAAATCGGGATTATCGTATAATCCCTTTATCGCATCATCAAGAGACAGTGAGTACTCTAAATCATCTTTTATTTTGATATTGGCAAGTTGCCAGTTATAACTGTCATCTGACGATTGTTCATCGTCAAGATTGATTACAAAGGGTACAATGTCATTTAAAACAAAACCTCCATTGTAATCGAATCCGGCTTCGGAATCAGCTTCTTCTCCGCTGTCCGTGCCCTGGACCGATGGTTCAGTATCGGATTCGTTACCATAAAGGAGAGAATTAGTGAAATAATTCTTAAACCCTTTAAATGGTTGTTTATCCGCGACCACCGTCATGACCCTCCCCTCAGTGTCGACATATTTCAGACACTGATGTAGGGTGGAGGGAACTATAACGTTACTATGGATCCAAGGCCGACCCAATAGTAAGTTATATGATGTCTCGGCATCAATCACGTAACACGTGACCTCCGTCTTCAGATCATCCATCTGACATTTTATCCGGATCTTTCCCAAAGGCCTTAACCCGATGGTGTTGAATCCGTAAATGACAGTGCCTGTAGACGCCAATTTGCTAACGGGAATGCCGAGGCTATGCATCAGGCGAAGCGGCATAATACTCATAGCGGAACCCGGATCCACTTGGATTCGGTTGACTTCGCTGGAGCCAATGTACCTGATGAAGTATAGGGGTCGATCATGATTCGAATTCTTCGTCTGCATGTCCTCTTTGGTGAAGGTAATGCAGGAAAGGTTCTTAGCCGCTACATTGCATTGTTGAGCTAACAGTTCTGGCTCTTCAGGTGCCGGCTTGATCCGAGTGAGGAACGCTTCTGAATCGGCCAAGGCCTCTTGTAAGGCTTCCCTGGTCTCCTTGGACAACCACAGCAACTCATACAGCGTTATCTACGCTGGGATATTGGCTAATTGAGCCATAATATCAAAAATACGCGGAGTTTTTTGAGCTTTCCGGTTTATCTCTTCCAATCGGACGATTGAAACGAGACTGCTTCGGATTCTGCACCTCTTGGGGTCTCTTTTCTTTTTGCTTATCCACCGGCTGTCGTCGAGCCTCCTCAACCGGTTTAGGAACTGCAATCACCCCCAGCTCTGTGAGAGTTTTGGCTGGTCCCCGTTTAGTCACCCCCTGCTCAGCTAACTGATCACTAGGTGACGGATAGTTGAAGTGGTACTAGTTTCCGCTTCTGGTGGCGAAGATTTCTTGTTCTTCTTCGGAGAGCGGGAAGGTAGGAGCTTCATTACCATCCTCTTCGAAGATTGCAGACGTAGCATTGCAGGCCTTGCCTTTCCCCTTTCTTTTCGAGGAGGTCGCCCACTGCTCATCTTCAATGAGATCCGGATGAACCCAGAGGATTTCGCCGTTCGGGGCTGTGTGTGGCACAAGTCCCTTTTGGCGCTGTCCGTGTGGGTCATCATTCACCGTCTTTATTCCCACTTTGGTGACGCGTTTCGGCTCGAACCATGTTGTGGGCACCGATCCAAAGCTGATTGATACTGCGTTTGCTCCTACATTCTTGGCAGGCTTCGGGGTTATGACGCCCACATCAATTAACGCTTGGATCTTGTCCTTGAGGTGGTAGCATGACCTCGTAGGGTGATGGACCGCTCTATGGTACGCGCAGTACTTCGGGTCCGTCACTTTGCTAGCCCCTTCTTGATCTACGATCGCCGGCAGCTGGATTTTGTTGTTCTCCAACAAGTACTTAAAGATGCCGGGAACTTCATCATCCTTGAAGGAGTAAACTTTGGGAAACCTTGGCTCCGAAGATTTCTGCTTCTGAGGCCGTTGTTGCCGCTGCTGCTGTTGCTGAGGTTGCAATTGAAAAGTCTGGTTAGCATCAACTGCATTGGCATGTGCCTTACCTTTCCCCCTCGGGTTGAAATTCTGCGTTGGAGCATTCGCCGCTTGTTGGCCTCTCTCCGCCTTCTTTCTCCTGAGGAATCGCTCAGCTTGCTCCCCTCAGACCTTCAGATCCTTCCACGTTTTGGACGGTGCTGTCCCAATTGCTTCCAACACGTCCAGTGAAAGATTGTTGTGGCAGGTCTGGAGGATGAACTCCTCAGTGATCGGGTCCCGGCAATTCATCGCCTTGTTCCGGAACCTTTTGACGAAGGTGTCGACTAACTCCCCGTCTTTCTGTTTCTCATCCAGCAACGATCCGATAGATATCTCGGTGTCGTCGTCGAAGAAATTGGTGAGGAACTTAGTCTCCATATCGTCTTAGCTGTTCACGCTACCTGGCCTGAGGCGGCGATACCAATCGAAAGCGGCTCCGCGAAGAGTACCAACGAATGACCGTACCATCAGAGGCTCATTGCCAGAGATGACCCCCAAATGTGATTTGAAGTAAATCACATACTGAGTAGGTGAACCCTTCCCATCAAACGGCGTGAAGTTGATTAGGTTGAACTTCGCCGGATATGGGATTGATTCCCATTCTCTTGGGTATGGACAAGGAATGCCCGTTTTCTTTATCTCTTGAGCGGAAATCAATGTATTGATTTTGCTCTCGAGATTTTTAATCTTTAAACTTTCACCGATGTATTCGTTAGCACGATTCTGAGGTGGAAGCGTAGCGTTGTGACTAGTATCCTCATTACCACCCCCTGCATTGACAGGCGGATTATTAGCATTGCGAGCCTCATCTGTATCCGTGTGCTCATCTTCCTGAACAACCTGGTTACGGCGGCTTGGTTCGCCTTGTTGGTTCGTCAGTGCCTGGATTTGTTGCTCATGCATTTCTCTTATATTCTGCATGGCCATCTGCATTTCGAACCTGAAGCTCTTCTGTTGTTTGGCCATGGCATCTTCGAACATCTTGGCCACCTGTTCCGCGCTTATCATGAATGACTCGTGGGGTTGTCCTTTGCTGGATACGGTATTGTCAGATGCAACTGCCGAGCCAGCATCTGATTCTTCATCTCCCGAAGGTAATCTTGTCTGAACCCTACCATATGTTGCATGAATAATAGCTCCGGACTGCAGACGAGTTACACGACGGGGCACCTCTGGAATCGCCTCGGGGTTGTCCTGAGCCGATGTTCCCTTGCTGGTCATATTGGCGGTGACCCTCGGAAATTCTCTATTTTCAACCACCGTTCTTCTTCGTCGGAAACACCTATGCCTTGATTTTGGCGTTTCGGTACTAAGCCTTTCAAACACTGAAACTCTGTCGGGGACTGCCTTAATGCAGTTGCATTCAGACAATACCGCCCGGATGAGTTTGGAACAAGGACACTGAGTTTCTAGCCTTCGAGGACTTCTCTTTCTGGCTTTGCTCGTACCCCCAACATGATAGTACAACTCATCCGTTTGAAAGTCGGAGCAACCTATCGTGTGTTGGCACGATTTCCCAAGTATAACGTCACTGTCATCGGACGATAACGTTTCCTTCTGAGGGCGAACTGCCTTCTTCGGGCTTTCGAGAGTCACACGCCTCAAAACATGCCTTTGTGGGCGTGAATCCTCGGCGGGCTCCTGGACTTCAATGCGCAGCGTAGTGCGCTTAGTTGCCCTGATCTCTTTGTCATGTTGAGGGTTGCGGCGACCCCCAGCATGTTGAATCGTTCGGGGCTTTCTTAGTGGGCCCAAATGTTCTTGGATTGAAGCTTTGCTTCGCTCCTCGGAAAGTGGACCGAGGCGCTCCAAGACTGACTTTCTTTTCTGGGATGCTCCTGCGGGATCTCCCGGAGCAGTTGTGGAAATCATCGGTGATTTGGGGTTCACCGGAGGTTGAACTTTTGAAGGCTGCAAAGGTTGCTCTTTGGCCTGAATCGCCACTTCGGACTTCGGCCTCCAGACTTTGCGGGTTGATGGCGGCTTCTTGGCCACCTCTTTCTGCAGCTTTCTACGGGCTTCTTCAACTTGAGCCCGTGCCTGCGCTGATAGTGCGCGGCGCTTGTGAATGCGCTCCTCGAGCGTTGAACGATTCCGTTTGACACGGACCCATTCGTTTGTTGGCGGCTTGGAGGAGCTACCATTCATTGGTTGTTGAGGCTTTTTGCCTCTCTCGTTCTTCAGATCCGCGTTGTAACGGATCCCGTCAACGGACTCCATGGCCTTTGCGAATTGTTTCGCAAGGCGTTGACGTTGCCTTTGGCGGGCTCTCTTCGAAAGAGTCACCACGCCTTCTGCGGTGAAGGGTTAGCCAGAGCAGATCTGACCTGGTTGGGAATTGGAGGAATCTCACCCGATGCGACTTTGGCATCCAACGGGACGAGATCTTCGTTGGTATTTTTGACATCTTCATACCAACGAGTTTTTCTCTTGGAGGAGAACTTCTCGGACTTGCGGGAGGGGGGGGGTAGATCCGGATGAGGACGACATGTATTCCTCGAACTTCTGCTAGTCGAACTCGTATTCGACCTCCTCCACGACCGGGATTGAGATCCGCGGCTGCGACGCTTCGATCTCGGTAGCGAGATCGTCGGCTCCCACTGTGGTCGCCAGATTGTTCGCGGTGAAAATCGTTGCTTTCTTCTTCATTGATTCCATTGCACTCTCAATAATAGTTTTTTCGGTTACAAAGATCTGGTCTTTTTATAAGATCCGGTCTTTTTATAAGATCCGGTTACAATGAAGATCAAATAAAAGAAATAAAAATTACAACTTCTTCTCTTTTGTCAAACAAATCACGAGCTCCTGTTTTGCGGTCGCTCGCTTGCGTGGGTTCTTCGCCTGCACCGGGGTTTATCCATGGACCACCGCGAGATCTAGATCCGGTCGGATCTACGCAGTACGACGGGTATTATTTCACGAAGGAAATAATAGCCGGGGGGGATTATTTCACCAAGGAAACAATCGCCCAAATCTCGGGATCAAAGACCAAGCTTTGATCCGGAGCATGCCTGCGTAGATCTGAGATCCGGTCCTCTCGAACTCTTGCCTTATTTGGCGTTGACGATCGCCGAGCACCAGATCTGGAAGAGCAAGTCCTCGAAGTCCCAAAGCTTGGATCTTTTTAAGTTCTGACCCTCGAATCCAGCAGAACTTCGCCTCTCCAAATTTTCCAACCCTTGAAACAAATGAACCACCTCTCCTATTTATAGGCCATCTGAACTGTGCCTGTGCACTGGTGGCCGACACACCGAGCCACCTTGAGGTGGCTCGGTTTCGGCCGAGCCCCTCTAGGTATTTGGGTTTCCGTCATTTTGTTTTCCGGTTCTATCCGTGATTCGGTTGTGTGGTTGATTTGTTCGGACTCGATTCGTTGACCTGATTTGGCAGTAAATCTGGTTCCTGATTAGGCAGTAAATCCACTTCTGAGTTCGGGTCCGAAACTGATCTTGATTCGATCGTGATTCGTCCGTGTCCGCTCTTGGTTGGATGACTCGTTGATTCCTCAACCCGTTAGCTAAATTCCGCACGTGAGTGGATTTATTCTGTTGTTTGCGTGCGGTTCGTTAGCCTCGTAGCCTCGTTAATCCGTTTCGTCGCGTATCACTTGGCTTCGGTGTTGTGGACTAACGATCGTGTCTGCATACGTCGCCCGATGGTCGGTTTGTCGAATCGGCGTCGTCGAGCTGTGTTAAGGGACCTATAGGCAGTTTTATACGCCTACAGGAATATATTCTTATCTTTTGAATATGCCTTGAGCAACCCAATTGGTTGTTGCCTTTGTTCTTTAGCCTACCTGCACACTTATAAAAAAACAAATAGTGTGTGACCTAGATATCCACGTATGCCCATGTTAGTTAGTCACCATTTTAACTCTATATTACGTATGACAATTGACAGATGACCCATTCTACCACATAAAGTGCAAATAGTAGAAGATGCATTCGAGATAAGTGCAAATAGAGTTAAAGTGTTTCCTCTTACAAAAAAGGTTAAAACTTTTATATTTTTCTGAATATGAATAACCTAGACCTGTTTTAGCTTTTGTAATTTATTGATTGGAAAGGACCATGTTTAAGCTTTTACAACTCTAAAAAATATTTTTCACGGTCGTTTCCAAATGGACTTTAATTATTCATTTTGAGAAACTATAGCAGTGCATCGAGTTTCAAACTATATTTGTTTAGAAGACCACTCACATGAAAGCTCGTTAACCTGAGCAACTAATTTTTCATTTTCACAAAATTTATCAGGTAATAGCTTGGATAAATAACAATTCGTATCTCTATATATGAAATACTGTGTGACGCCCTTGGTTTTACATAAGGCTACAGTCCAAGGTGGACCTAGAGATATCAAACCTGCCATACACCCACACTTATGTATAAACACGTTTCACCAATCACAGCAGTATCCTCTAGTGGAATAAAAAAAAGTGCAGGTACAAAACAGGAAAAATAAAGAACTGAACATGATAGACATTATAAAGAAGGAGATATCTTTTAAATAAAAATCATGTCTCAACAGAAATACATCTACTATCTGAGAAAAATAAATGTCTAATTATGAATCAAATAAATATACTAAGGCACTCTGCCTTTATAATATGAAAATAAAATACTAATGTCTGAATAAAAATATAAAATATACCATGAAGCCTCTACTAATACTCATGTGATGATGACTATGCAAGAACTGCGTTATCGTGCGGCTCTCCGTACCTCTATACCACCTGAAAGAAAAGAAGTACAATAAAAAACCCAGAAAAAGAGTATCAGCGCGCTACAACAAGATCACCTCTATCCGCCCCCAGGGGAAGGGCTACTGGATGTAGTGGATGCTCTATCTATTAAGCATAGTCTACCTAAATTTATTTTCCATGTATCTAGTGGAATTAACATTTAGACATCTATAATACAAGAGGTAGTACGTCAAGCGAAATAATCCAAACAAGGAAACCCTCATGTATATACCATTGTCTCAAATTGTAGATATCTAAACAGTAATACCGAACTAGGAATAAGCAAATCTAAATAAAATCAACAATTAGAAATTCACAACACGAGACTGGTACGTTGAGCGAAATAATCCAAACAAGGAAACCCTCATGTATATACCTTTGTCTTAAATTGTGAATCGCTAATCATTAATCCTCAACTAAGGAATAAAGAAAGCAGTAAAGGAAATAAAGACATCATTACATCCTATTTATATTATCCTCTACTATCACTGTGGAGATAGAATAAATACTTTCAAGAGCAAAGTATCCCGGTATTATATCTCAATGATGAATCATACCCATCACTGACACCCACCAAAGACTCAGGCTATCGATTAGCTATCTCAGTGCAACTCTTTGCAAGATTTAAAACTTAGCATCATCATGTACAATGGACTACCCTGTAGGTATCCTAAACAGTGTATACAACTCATTAGTCTCATCGCGATCTCAGTGCGTAATATGAGTGCGGGACGACCTACCATGTAGGTATCCAAAAAGACGGCTCACAAGCTGTAGGTAATAAAAATTACTTTTATCCCTATTAGAGAAGTTCAGAACAAGACTGCTAAAGCCTCGTCCGAAATAGCTGAAAAGGAAAAAACGCTGATATCTCTCAAACCGGAAGGAATTTGCCGAAACAGATAGAAGAAAACCAAACCCTATTGGGTCGGTTTGGTTGGCTCCGTCTCGTCGAGATAGTCGATTTTCATATATAATTCGTCAAATTCCGACTTACGATTTAAAAGTTATGACCTGTTCTTCGTGGCATGTTCTAAAGCTCGCCTAAAGAGCAAGCTCGCCTGCAAAGGAGCTTAGCTCGCCTGAAGGACTGAAGCTCGCCTGCATAAGGCAAGCTCACCTACACAGACTCACCTGCAGAGCTTGCCTGATAGTTTGAAGCTCGCCTGCATGATCCAGGCTCGCCTAAAGACTTGAAGTCGCCTACATGCTTGAAGCTCGCCTGAAGACCAAGCTCGCCTAAAGTCTGAAGCTCGCCTGAAAATGGTAAAGTTCACCTGTAAGGAAGTCAGTCTGCAAGGCCAAAGTTGGCCTAAAGAGCAAGCTCACTTGTCAACACTCGGAGCTCGCCTGAACTGCCAGCTCGCTTGTTCACCTACTCGCCCGCATGCTAGAAATTCGCCTGCACAGCCTCGCCTGCACAGCCTCGCCTACACAACCTCACCTGCACAACTTCTCCTGACAGCTTGCACCTCACCTGCACAGACTAAGCTCGCCTAACAACTAGAAACCCGCCATCATTGTCAGCTGCCCACTTGGAGTATGGGAACAGTCACATCTGTGGTTAAGTCTCACGAATCAAGGGTGAAAGCATGGCGCTCCTTACCTAGCAAGAATAGGACGGCTGATAGGACCCCCTAAGTGGTCACATCCCACAGCTAGGGCGGCTGGCTCCCTCATCCCTACTAGTGGTCAAATCCCATATATCAAGGGATGACCCATGCCATCCCTTGCCTATTTAAAGCCACTTTCAGCTAACGTGAAAGAGGTTGATTAGCAACTGCTGGCTTAGCTGGCTAATCTTCCAAAGGTTGAACCTTAGCTCATTTGCTAAAGGCTCCCTCATTTGAAGAGACTCGTCTAAACTCCCAGACTTGAGGCTCTTAGGCTCCTTGCAAGCTCTTGCATGGTAGTTCTCTCCAAGCAGTCAGTCGACAAGCACAAGCTCCCCGTTTGGCCTCGGGTATAGTCGAACTCGATCAGCACAAGCTTCTACTGCGTACTGAAGCTTGCCCGCAACTTCGATCGGATCGTCCAAGGGAAGCAAACTCGGTGCGAGAATCGAGCGAGGCGTCCTATCGCTACCAAAGTCCCCACATTAAACAAGGAGGGCCTTTCCTCTGTTTCTGTTATAATTTTAGATTCATTAGTTTGTAATAAGCTATTCTTATAAATAAAAACGAAATCCCTATTTTGGGAGATCAGAAATTCACACCTACACAAGCCTCATCGCACCCTAATACGAACGGACTGCTAGACAAAGCATCCAAATTCGACTCAATGGCCTGTACAAATAGAATATCGATGTATTACCTCACGTAGTACTGAACTGAGCTCATCAACGATATCCATTTCATGTATAGTATGTGTATATTGGTATATCGATGTACTATTCCATATAGTATCGAGCTGTGCTCATCAACGATAACCAATTCGAGTGTATGAACCATAAATAACCCAACACTTGACATAATCCCCTTTAGGATACTCATGTGTGTGCAAACGACAATGTACTTGTGTCTTTATGAATTTACATGTAAAGGAGTGCAGCTCAAAACCTACGAATACATCTCAAACAGATATAAAAGAAATTTCAGGAAAATCAGCCTTAGTAGTCGGCTACTAGCCTAGGTAGTCGACTACACTGAGTTTATCCCGAACCTAGAAAATTTTAACCAAGTGTTAGTAGTTGACTACTAGTAATACTAGTCGACCACTCTGCATTGAAACTGATTCTGTGCAACGCATCAGGTAAGGAGTAGTCGACTACTCTCTCCGTTAGTCGACTACTCTGAGTTCGTCAAAAAAACTAAAACTCAAATTTTTGATGGGTTAGTGACTTATTCTCAAATAAAACTTGCTTAAATCACATGCAACTTAGGAAAAAGTTTTTAGTTCTTTGAAATCAACCTTCAAAGATTAAGTCACATGATTCAACTAAATTAACACAAATTTAGGGTCAACAATTTAATTATTAATAATCTCACATAAGACATGAATTTAAAACATGAATTAACTTTGATGTGGTTATAATTAAATATTGAACAAAGATAAACCATTTTAAACACGTTCATGCCATTGTGATTTAGCAATCTAGGGTGCAAACATGACTAGTTTACAAGAAAACTCAATTAATACTCAAGTTAGGGTTTTTGCACCTAAGTTAAACTTTAATTAGCATATTTAAACGAAAATTTTATTTACCATAATGATCATAATCATATATCTAAGATAAACAGCAAGGAAAAACGTTAAATCTAGCATGGATCTCAGATTTATCATCAAAATCTATCTTTTAATCATATGCAAATAAGAAAAGACATGAAACATTGATTTAATCTCTTTAATTCATCTATTAAATTAAAGGTGTAGGAGAGGATGAAGATGATCTTGCCTTAGATGCTGCTGAAGCCCTCTACCACATGTGTGCAAGATCTTTCTTCAACCTAAAGCCAAAACTCTGCCTTCCTCTCGATGAACACCATGAAAATTCCCTCAAAAAGTCACAAACTAGGGTTTAGGGTTTGAGGAGGAAGGTGGCTGTGGTTCTCACTAATTTTTATCTCTAAAATTAGGGTTTAAACATGTATTTATAGATGCATAACAACCTGGGTTCGGATATAATTCAAATCCAACCCGAAAGCTAAAAAGAAAAGCTAGATTCAGCCCCGATAGTTGACTACTAATCTTAGTACTCGACTACTAAGCTGGTCAGTCAACTACTTAGAGTAGTAGTCGACTACTAACAGCCTAGAATTTGGTTTTGTGCATATTTCCGTGCATGTTCTTCATTTACACTCACATATATACATTAGATTGATCTCAAATCAATCCTTAACATATTAAAACATCAAAATATATTATTTATCACTATATAACATACTTATTACTATTTTTCATATGATATTTTCACGGGGTTCTACATTCTTTCCCCTTAAAAGAATTTTATCCCCGAAATTCCGCAATCATACCTTAGGGATTAATAATATGAGAAAAACACCAAGAGGGGATAATCCAGACGAGGAAACCCTCCCGTACACATCTCATACCATTAATCCCCAGATATAGATCATAGTAATATCTACACTTATCCCTCCCGAATGCGAATATTCCCACTTAACTCCTAACTAAGCGGAACTAGTACATCTGGTGAAAAATCCAAACAAGGAACCCCCATATATATACCATGTGTTCCGAATGATTAGAAGATAAGTGTTAATACCCCCATTCTAGCGTTAAATATAGATATGACCATATAACCAATTCATAAACAAAAGTAAACCAAAATAAATCAATTATTTTACCTGTTCAAACAAGTGCGGGAAATCGTGGCATATATCCTCCTCGCACTTCAAGAAGCCTCCTTAGCTCCCTTCCAGTTTCATTGAACTTTGACTAGATGAATCACCTTGTTTCTAAGCTTATTTTCCTCTCTAGCAAGAATACACACAGAAATTTCAATAGTCTTGATCTCCACCTCTGGCGCATCTAACACTCGCTCCTGCTCCTTGTCACGTAGATACTTCTTAAGCATCGAAACATGAAAAACATCGTGTATACTCGACATCGATGCTAGAAGATCTAGCCGATATGAAACGGCTCCAATGTGCTCCACTATCCTGAATGGACCAATATATCTCAAGGTAAGTTTTTCCCGTCTACCAAACCGCTGGACTCCATTCATTGGTGACACTTTCAGCAAGATATAGTCCCCAACCTGAAACTATAATGGTCATCATTTCTGATCTGCATAACTCTTCTGACGACTCTACGCTATAAGAATGTGCTCCCAAATTATTGCTATCTTCTCTATAGTTTGTCTCACTAGCTCCGGTCCAAGCAGTAGACTGTCCTCTGGTTCTGCCTAACAGATAGGCGATCTACATGGCCTCCCATACAACACTTCATACAGTAGCATGCCAATAGTTGCTTGATAATTATTGTTATAAGCGAATTCGATCAATCCGTAACATATCCTCCAACACTTGGTTGACTCTCTCCATTTGTCCATCTGTCTACGTGTTGAAAGCACTAGAGTATGACAATTGCTATCGAAAGAATTCTAGAAGTTTGTCCAAAAATGTGAAGTGAAAACTGAGCTTCAGTCTGATACAATCGTCCCTGGAACTCCATGTAGTCTCACAATCTCCTGAATGAATATTCTGGCATAAGTCTCTGCCGTATAAGTCATCTTTACTGGAATTAAATGTGCTAACTTTGTCAATTGATCAACTATTACACAAACCGAATTGTTCCCCTTCTTCGATCTCAGTAATCCTATAATGAAGTCCATAGAAATATCTGTCCACTTCCACTCCAGAATGGGTAAAGGCTGTAGGGTCTCTGCCGGTCTTTAATGTTCTGCTTTTACTTGTTGGCAAGTAAAGCACCTAGCTACATACTCTACAATCTCCCTACACATCCCACTCCACCAAAAGTGTCTCTTCAAATCATTGTATATTTTTCTTGTGTCTGGATGCACTGTGTACCTAGTACGATGCACCTCGTCAAGTAAGTTCTTCTTCAACTGTGGATCACTCGGCATCACTAGTCAGCCCTTCATCCGAAGTCCTCCTTCGTCTCCAACGGTCTATTTAGCTTTTGGCTCTTTGGAAATCTCCTTCTTTCGGGTTTGAATGCAAGAGTCCTCTAGCTGAGCTCTGACCACTCTACCACTCCAAGATGGCTGTGCCGACAATGCTCCTAAGAATACTCTACTCCTACCGATCTCCGGTCTAAAATCAAACTGGCTAAGGGTGTAAAGATCTCGATATAGCGAGTACCTCAAAGCCGCAATCCGATGTCGATGCTTCCTGCTCAATGAATCTGCTACAATACCAGCCTTTCCTAGATAGTACTGAATCGTGAATTCGTAGTCCTTGATAAACTTAACCCATCGTTACTGTCTCTGATTTAACTCTTTTTGAGAGAAGAGGTACTTTAAACTCTAATGATCTATGAACAGATCGAACTATATCCCATACAGATAGTGTCTTCATGTCTTTAGTGTAAAGACCACTACTGCGAGCTCCAAGTTATGTGTGGGATAGTTTTGCTCATGCGTCCTCAGCTGTCATGATACGTATGCTACTACTCTCTGGATCTGTATCAAAACACCTCCTAGACCCAATAGCAACACATCAGTATAGACGACAAAGGTCATATCACTGCTCGGAATAATCAATACTGACGCTGAAGTTAACTTAGTCTTCAAGATTTCAAAGGCCTCCTAACACTCTGTGCCCTAAACAAACTATACACCTTTTTTCATAAGGCGTGTAAGTGGCGTCACAATCTTTGAGAAGTTTTGAATAAATTTCCTGTAATAGCCTGCCAATCCCAAGAAACTACGAATCTCTGAAACGGTCTTTAGCGGCTCCTAATTAAGTATTGCTTCTACCTTTGCTGGGTCTACTATAATCCCCTCATTGTTGATGACATGATCCAAAAATCTAACTTCAGAAAGCCAAAACTCACATTTGCTGAACTAGGCGTATAACTGATACTCCGACAAGGTCTGCAATGCTAATCGAAGATGCTGCTCGTGCTCTGCCTCCGATCTCGAGTGGTCTGTACTCCTGATTGTGCTCTGCTTTCTTAGAAGTATGAGCAAGATCCTTTCACCAAGTTGAAACTCTAGCTCTCTCTCCCTCCCTCCCTCTCTCTCTCTCTCTCTCTCCCCCCTCTCTCTCCCTTTTTCTTTTTTCTCTCCATTAGGTCTCTCTCTCTCTCTCATGAAAAATATGAGAAACGAGCCAATATAGCTCTAACAACCAATGGCTAAAATAAATCCAAAATAGATTAGAAATCTAAAATCAGTGACTAAACATTGATTATTGAACTTAACCATCGACGGTACTTGTTCACCATCGGTGACCTAAACCTATATGGAGTTTGCATCATTTATGGTTGATAGTTCCATCAATTGTGTATAGATCAGACCGAGAGCTTTCTGAGAAGCTATTATAGTAGTGATCTTGATAATCAAGTTAAAAGTTATGACCCGTGCAAGTTTCAGCCTCAATGCATGTTTCAATCCAATTGCTAATTGTTTCGATGTTATTTAATTAAAATATTCATATATTAAGCTATATATCTCCAAATTGAGTTTTATTTATTCCTATGGATTCGTGACAACAAGACAAATATTTTAATTTGCTCAAAATTAATTTTTACTCTTAATATTATTTCAGAATCATCTGTGAATAACTTGTCTTCTTGCTCTATATACTTTCGAACTTGATTCTAACTTCTTATAACTTGTATACAAAATCTCAAGCATATATTAGACCATTATGAAGGTTTGTTATTCATAAAAAAAGTTGATTATATGGACACGGTCCTAACACTCTATTGATTCTATCATAGAAGCTAGCGATGGACAATAACTCCCTTTAAACACAGGTTACAACTTTCATCTACTATGCTCTCCAGCGGGCAACTCTTCTCAAAATGTCCAAAGGTGCTGAGTTGAAATCACATTCATTCTAAAATATCATGTTGTTCTGGAGAATCCAGCTATAAAAGAACCAAGAATAAACAACTCTCTTCTTTTTTCCACCCGACTATTTAGTCTCACAAATGTTGGTTTTATCTATACTACTTATAAAAGAGAATATCCATGTCAAAACTTTTGATTTTCTTTTTGCCCTCTCAAAACTAGTTATAAAAGAGAATACCCATGTGAAAACTTTTGATTTCCTTTTTTACCCTCTCAAATTTTGATAATTTGTAATTATACTATTACTTCTAAGTAATATTTAATAATTATCTATAACATCTTATTAATTAGGGCCTTTTTACTTGCCCATATATTTAGGCATTCACTAAAATGTAATCTATACTACATATAAAAGAGGATTGCCTTGTTAAAACTTTTAATTTCTAATTTTGCCCTCTTAAGTTTAATATTTCTCAAATATGTCATTAGTTGCAATTAATCATGCACTAATTATATATTATCTCTTATTAATTATGCATTTCCTCACTTTTTCAAAACCCTTGGTGAAACTAATATTTTATTATTTAATCATATTATTTAACATAAAATTTGAAATTTATCCTTAATTCATCTTCACATAATATTTAAAATTCTAGAAAAATTAAAAATAATAAAAATTCATTACGCTTACGCTTTATGCCTTTTATTTTTCACCTCTTATGGAGGAGTACCTATTACCTTTCAACTTATTAGCCTTTTAAAAGTTTGATAGTAGTATGAAAAATAATTTATATTTTTAGTAATTGTAATAGTATTAATAGTATAATGATTTTAATAGTATTTTTTAAATTAATAAATTACACTGTAATTTAATTATTATGCAATTTAGTAAATTATTTGCTAATAGTGTAATAATCTAATTATAAAATTAAAATAAACTAATGTATTATAATTATGCTATGTATAATATTATTATATTTAATATATTATAATTATTTTAATAAATTATGAATAAATTATAGCAATTATCCAAACTATAATAATTAATCATATAGTTCTTTATCCACAGTTTTATCATACAATTTATTCATTTAAACAAAATGTAATTGTTCAGAATTTATATTGCTATACAAGTCATTTCATTATCTTGCGGCCAACAAAAAGAATTTGAAAAACATAAAACAAAACATGTATGCTTTCGTGCAAAGCACGTACTATACTAGTTTTAAGAAAAAAAAAAACATAATTCAACTGTTTTTGGAAGGGGGAACATTCAGAGAACTCCTTGACCTTATCATTTGAACGCATTTAATAGGTGCAGCCGTGTAGGTTGCTTTTTAGCTATCTGTTTTTAATCTTTTGTGACTTTATAGAAACTTGTTGTTTTAGTGAATTGTCAATTTTAACTTCATGACAAAGCAATTTAAAAAACGAGCATGAGTTTTTCTCCTTCAAGTTTGCCAATTTTAATTCACCAACTTAAGGAAAAGA
>BQKN01000484.1:48491-60447 GCA_022839385.1 Asparagus kiusianus | reverse complement strand
TTTCTTGAACTCTAAGTCTATGCCTGTCAGATTACTATGTTTTTTCTAATAACCTTACTAAACATAAATTTTTATATAGTATGCGTATGCTTTACCCTATTCAGATACTCTTCAATGTGCATAGACAATAGAGAGCCCGTTCCTGCAATCAAATTTACTAAGACAGATATCTATTTCTTGAATGAAAAATAAAAATAATTCTTTTTTCAATTTAGGTAACAGTTTGGATCGAGTCACACTTCAGGCATGACTAAGAGAATATTGGTCACACTTTCAAACCCGATGAGTTCTTTAATTTTTATTTGAAAATCTGAGAAACATGTTTATCTTTGTACGCAGATAGTCCTAGTATTGTGATTTTACTTTGACTTGAAAGTAACAATTTAAATTGGATTTTTTTTCATAATTCTAACTAAAAGAAGATTGATATTTTAATAATCTAAGTTAAAGAAGGAATCTTACATGACATGAAAGATCTCTTTAAACACCCGTGTTGCATTGTAATCAAGCCGTGCAAAAAAGACTACTTAATTGTAAGGGATGAATAGGGCGGAAGAAATAGAAGAGATAAATTCTAGGGTTTGTGAGGATTTTTTTCATTTGAAAGAGAGAGAGGGAGGATGGGAGGTAGGGCGGAATAGGGTTGTGAAGAAGAAATAAATTAAAGAGATAAATTCTAGGGGTTGTGAGGGTTTTTTTTCCTCTTTGAGAGCGAGAGACGCTGGGGGGGGGGGGCCAAGAAAAATCAAACTTTTTATTCTTTGGAAATAAGGAAGACCCGAATCTCTCCTTGTGCTTTATAAATTATGAACTTTGTGTCTAGTACCTATTTTCTGCAACATTGTTGTGTTTTCTATTTATCTGAATTCGTTTGTCTTGTGTTTCCTCTTGCAAAAATAGATCATTCACTAGTTAGAAGGAGTAGATTCATTGTATAAGATTGGATGTAGCTTTTGCATGTCGATAGTCAATATTGGTATTAGAGCGGATTGTCACTACCACTTTCACATGACACATGCTCAAAATTCTCATAGTAAGAAAAAGCTACGGTGTGAACAATAATTAAAAGGATTTGTTAGATAGAAGTCCCGGCCTTAAATCTTCAATAATTGCATATTAGCCTCTCAGATCTTAAAAGTTACATATTAGTCACTTAAATCGTCTTGAGCCTTGCAAAATGATCTATTCGTTAGTTTTTCAGTTAAAGAATTTAACCCAATATTAGGTTAACTCCTAATCCAAGATCTACAATCATCAAACTATCCCTCTCTATAATATTTTAAACCTTTGTGAAGCTCAATTTCGGATTAGGGTTATTCTCTAACCATTAGAGAAGAACTCAACTAGATTTAGATTTTTTTAAAGCGAGTATTATGCTTAAATTCGTAAAGAAATGAGTTTGGGAACATAAGAATGTTGGATTAAATCTAATTGTGGGCATATATGTTACATTAGTGTATAGTGTTATCCTTAAGGTTAACCTGAATAAAGTGATCAATTAAGTCAATTGGGTTAATGGGTATTTGAATGTGTCATGGACTAATTGTGCAGATACTGGACTACAATTCTAATTTTATGAGGGGCTAAATTAGAAAATTACAAATGTATATAAAGGGATTATGGTCCCTAATCTAAAGGTTACATTCTCTATTCTCTAATCCCCATCTAAAGAGAATTCTCAAAAGAGAAACCTTTCGGATTAGAAGATCAACCCTAATTCAGATCTGTGCTCAAATCGCCATGGATTCAGGTATTGCTTCCGCTCTCTCATGTTAATCTCTATGAATTAATCATGTCCAAAAGTATCAACAGGTAGTATCAGAGCCTCTTTGATTAATTCTTAGGGGTTTAAGATTATGAAATTAGGGTTTCTTTTGATCTTAATCCTGTTTTGTTTTTAAACTCTATTGTTTGTGGCACTGTAGCGTGCACGAATGAACAGTAAAAGCTCATGCTTTGGTTTTAGTTTTCTTTCGGTTCAATGTGGATCAATTTGGTTGTTTGATCCATATTGTGTACAACTTTATCAATTTTTTGATTCGATGATTCAGATCTGGATTAAAATTCAAAATCGAAATCAAGAAATAAATTTATGGATTCAGCCATCGTTCGCTCCGCTTCTCGTCGGCGATGTTCATTGGCAGCCCCGGTGTCAAAGGAAGACAGTGATGACATCAGGAAGCCCTAGGGTTTCGAAACCCTAGGGTGCGGGAGCTTAAGCGGCGGCGGCGACGGTTCAGAACAAAACCCTAAGGGGTGTTCGTGCAAGAGAACGTGTGTGAAAACGTGTGGAATTTTAGGGGACGACAGTTACCTCAATCGCAGGCGAGCCCTTAACTTCTGGCGAGCTTGCACTCGCAAGCAAGCTCTCATCTCAGGCGAGCTCGAATTCAATTTGAAGGTGAGCTTGAGTTTTCTCGTCGGCCAAAAGAAGGCTGCGGGCGAACTTTGAGAGCTCTATTTCAGGCGAGCTTTTGACGCTCAACTTCAGGCGAACTTGAATATTCGAATAATGTGAGTTTGATCTCCTCAATCAGGCGAGCTCGAACCCAATTTCAGGCGAGCTCAAGCCTCAATTACAGGAGAACTCGAGCTTATTTTTGAATCAGGCGAGCTTCGTCTTGGTTGGCGAACTTCGATCCCAAATCATCGGGCGAGCCCTCTCGAATTCAGGCGAGCTTCGGCTCAAATCAGGCGAGCTTTCGATTGCCCGTGTCAGACGAGTTCGAACCCTCAATTCAGGCGAGATTGAGTCTCGACTTCAGGCGTGCTCAACGCTCTAATACAGGCGAGGTTAACCCTCAATTCTGTCGAGCTCGAACTTATTTTCCCAGGTGAGCGTCTAATGGCTTGGCGAGCTTGAGCTTTTGCCCGTTAGCCAAATGAAGGCTGCGGGCACAGCTCTTCTAGTTAGGGCACAAGCCAAGCATTGTGCCTTTAACTTAAACATATCTAGTAAGGTCATGGGCCTGTATTTGGTTTTGCCCACGAAGTCCATCTTTATGGTTCTGTAATGAATTTAGTTATGGGTTCCTTTTTAAAGTATGAGCATGTGATTAGCGTATGAATTATTTGATTTATCAAATAATTTTTTTTTAAAGTTGTAGGCCTTTAACTATTGACCTCTCTATGCCTAATTATCTCTCATTCTAAATGATTAATTGAAACAAGATGTTGCCAAAGTAATCTCTCTTGTGTAAATTATTCGTGAGGGATGTTAGATGGTTGTGTGTATATTTTCGTGTAAATATTTAATCGGCCCAAAGGAAGGTTAATATTTATTTAGACTGCATACACATATACGATGATAAACGTGTGACAATTATAAGGTTTACAAGTAAATAATGAATCGATCCAAAGATAGTTTCATTGTTTGACATGAGTTATTGTTAGTGTTTGATCATTGCAACAAGGTATCACTTGCAATTAATATTACTATCCAAAGACTTGATATTAATGTTGTGCCAGATAACTTGAGATGAGATTTGTCATTATTTGAATTTTATTGATTATTAATTATGGTTAATAATGTGAGTATCTTTTGTTTATTTTAGCTAATACACTTGTTGCATCAATTTCTGCTAACATCAATTCAATTCCCATGCTCAATGGGACTAATTTTAAGGTTTGGAAAGAGAGCATATTAATTATTCTTGGTTGTATGGATCTAGGCATTGCATTAAGAACTGAATAACCCCAACCTCTTAATGCGGATAGCACTCCTGATACAAAGAAGGAGTATGAGAAATGTGAGCATTCAAATCGCATGAGTCTCATGATCATTAAGCACAGCGTACCGGAAGCCTTCAGGGGCATAGAATCCAAAGGGATTACTAAAGCCAAAGATTTTCTTGTCGAAATTAAGAAGCGTTTTGCTAAAAACGATAAAGTAGAAACAAGCGCGCTGTTAGCTCGCTTGATTTCGATGAAGTATAAAGGCAAAGAAAATATCAAGAAGTACATTACGAAAATGTCTCATATTGCTTCAAAACTTAAGGCACTCAAACTCGACCTATGTGACGAGTTACTGGTGCATCTGGTTTTGTTATCTCTTCCTGCATAATTCAATCAATTTAAGGTCAGTTATAACTGCCAAAAGGAGAATAGACTCTGAATGAGCTCATTTCATACTGTGTGTAAGAAGAAGACAGATTGAAGCAGGATAAGACTGAAGTGCTCATTTGGCCTATGCCTCTAAGGATAAGGGTAAGAAAAGGAAGAATGATAATGAAGCTGCTAAGGGTCCAATTCAGAAGAAACAATATAAGGATAATCAGGGTTGTTTCTTTTGCAATAAGGCTGGACATGTAAAAAAGGATTGTACTAAATATCATGCCTGGCATGCTAAGAAGGGTATATTTCTTACTTTGGTCTGTTCTGAGGTTAATTTAGCTTCAATACCTAGAAAAACTTGATGGTTAGACTCTTGTGCTACTACTCACATAAGTATTTCTGTGCAAGATTGCCTGAGCTACCGAAAGCCAAGTGATGTAGAAAGACACATCTTTATGGGTGATGAACAATCGGTAGATGTGGAAGCAATTGGGCACTTTAGGTTGCTGTTAGGAACTGGTTCTTATTTGGATTTGAAAGATACTTTTGTAGTACCGTCTTTTAGATGAAATTTGGTTTCTGTTTCTGTATTGGACAAATCAGGTTATTCTTGTTCATTTGGAAATAATCAATTCAGTTTATCTTTTAACTCAAATGTTGTGGGAACTAGTTACTTGAGTACTTATGACAACCTATATTTGCTTGATATAATTACTTCTTATAATAAAACATTGCATGTGGAATCACGTGGTACTAAGCGTAAATTAAATTAAAAAAATTCGGTGACATTATGGCATAAGTGCTTGGGTCATATCTCAAAAGATAGAGTTGAGCATCTTATATCTGATGGCATTTTAGATTCCCTTGATTTTTTGGATTTTGACGTTTGTGTTGAATGTATCAAGGAAAAACAGATCAAAGTTAAGAGATTAGGTGCTAATAGATCTTCAGAAGTCTTAGAATTGATACATACAGATATTTGTGGGCCATTCCCTACGACATCTTAGAATGGTTAACAATATTTTATATCATTCATAGACGATTACTCTCGTTATGGGTACCTATATCTCATTAATAAAAAATCTGAGTCTCTGGACATGCTTAAAGTCTATAAAGCTAAAGTTGAGAATCAACTCAACAAGAGAATTAAAACCGTCAGATCTGATCATGGAGGTGAGTACTATGGCAGATATGATGGTTCAGGTGAACAACGTCCAGGACCATTTGCTAGATACTTAGAGGAACGCGGTATCGTCCCACAGTATATTATGCCAGGTTCACCTAGCATGAATAGTGTAGCTAAAAGATGAAACAGGACTCTTAAGAATATGGTAAGAAATATGATTGCTCATTCTTCTTTACAAGAGTCACTCTGGGGAGAAGCATTAAAGATAACAGCTTACTTTCTAAACAGAGTACCAAGTAAAACAGTTGCTAAAACACCTTATGAGATATGGACTGGTCGAAAGCCCAGTTTAAAGCACTTACATATTTAGGAATATCTAGCTGAGGCAAGACCTTATAGGCCAAATGAAAAGAAATTAGACTCCAAAATAGTTAGCAGCTATTTTATTAGGTATTCTGAATGTTCAAGGGGCTATAAGTTTTATGATCCCACACTCAGGAATATCTTTGAGATGGGAACAGCAATATTCTTTGAGGATGTTGAGTTTGGGGGGAGAAATAAGGTTAGAGACATTGCGTTTGAGGAGAAATTAGCTTCAGATCCAATCCATACAGTTACTCTTGATAATATTCAGGTTCCTATACCTGTTATTAATCAAGAAGTAAATCTGGAACTTCAAGATGATAATGTTAATTAACTCCCTATTCCAGAAAAACAAACTAAACAATCTCAAGTACCAGTGTCATTAACGAGATCCACGAGAGAAAGGAGAAATGTTATTCCAGATGATTATATTGTATTTCTCCAAGAACATGAGGAAAATAATAGAACGTTGGAAGATGATCCAATCAACTTCCTTCAAGCCATGAAAAGTTCTAACTCTCAGAAGTGGATTAATGTCATGAATGAAGAGTACAAGTCTATGCAAGACAATAAAGTTTGGGAACTTGTCCTATTATCAGAAGGTGCAAAATCAATTGGTTGTAAATAGATATTTAAAACCAAGCGGGATGCAAATGGTAATGTGGAGAGGTATAAGGCATGTCTTGTAGCTAAAGGCTATACTCAAAAGGAATGTATTGATTATAGAGAGACTTTATCTCCAGTTTTATCGAAAGACTCTTTCAGATAATCATGACACTTGTTGCTCACATTGATTTTGAGTTACATCAGATGGATGTTAAGATTGTATTTCTCAACGGAGACATTAATGAAATGATCTATATGGTGCAACCAGAAAACTTTGTGTCAGGTGACCCAAAGATTATGGTTTACAAATTAGGTAAATCTATCTATGGACTCAAGTAAGCTCCTCGTCAATGGTATTATAAGTTTCAACAAATAATTATCTCGTTTGGTTTTGAGATGAATATTGTTGATGACTGTGTATATCACAAGTTCAGTAGGAGTAAGTATATTTTTTTGGTTTTGTATATCGATGACATATTGCTTGTCACTAATGATATAGACATGTTGCATGAAACCAAGAGATTTCTATCAAAGAATTTTAAAATGAAAGATCTTGGGGACGCTACTTTTATATTAGGAATCCAGATACATCGAGATCGTTCTCATTGTATACTTGAATTATCATAAAAGAGCTATATCGATAAAGTACTCAAAAGGTTTTGCATGCAAGATTGTAGACCAGGTGACATCCCTGCTGCTAAAGGAGACAAGTTTTGTCTAAATCAATGCCCTAAAAGTAATCTTGAAATTCAAAAAATACAGAAGATTCCTTATGCTTCGGCTGTAGGAAGTATAATATATGCTCAGGTGTGTACGCGTCTGGATATTACGTACATTGTTGGGATGTTAGGCAGATACTTAAGCAACCTTGATATGAATCATTGGATAGCAGTCAAAAGGGTTATGAGGTATCTTCAGAAAACAAAAGATTATATGCTCACATACAGAAAATCAGATCAACTGGAGGTCATTGGGTACTCTGATTCTGATTTTGCTTGATGCCAAGATAGCAGAAAGTCTATATCAGGCTATATTTATATGTTAGCAGGAGGAGCTATATCATGGAAAAGTGTCAAACAAACACTCGTAGTTTCCTCCACTATGGCAGCAGAGTTTGTAGCTTGCTATGAGGCATCAAATCATGGAATATGGTTGCAAAATTTTATCAATGGACTGCGTATTTTGGAAAATGTTAAATGACCGTTAAGATTATTTTGTGATAATAAATCAGCAGTTATGTATTCCAATAATAAAGGAGCTCAATTAAGTCAAAACATATTAACATTAAGTTCCTGGTTGTGAAAGAAAGGGTCTGTAGGCTGTCTAAAAATCACAATAGATAGCTTATCCCCCATCAAACACTGATGATGGAAGTTACAATCTGACGACTTCCAGAAGGCTATAATCTGAAGACTTTCACGTAGATCGATGAAGGTTACAATCTGACGACCTTCACGATAACCGATGAGAGCTCTAGTTCAATAGCACTCACAATCAACATCGGAAGTTATAATCTGACGACTCTCATATTCTCAAGGAGCCAAGACGAAGAGTACAAGACAATGATCTTTGCAACTCTATGACAAAAGAGATTACTTGGTGATAATCTCTTCAAGGCAAGATGCGGAGGTCCTCCCCGTGTATCAACACCAAAACGCGGAGGTCCTCCCCGTGTATCAATAGTAAAACACCAGGGTCGAACCCGCGTTACAATATCAAAACGCCAGGGTCGAACCCGCGTTACAACGAGTGAAACGCGAGCGACCCTCGCATTCTGGACGTTCAGCCAACACCCAACCTCGCGTCTCATTTCTAAGACGCGAGTTTAGGGTCCTAAACACCAAGTTGGGTGTTTGACTCATTCAAATATGAGTCGAACGGTTCCAGAACCGTTTTCCTCATGATCTGAGGAAATCACGCCCACTTAGGAGCGGATTTAGAGGGCAGTTACATCCCTTTAATCCCCTATAAAAGCGAGTAAACTCAACTGAGTTAAAGGTTGGAATTTCCTGGCTCGGATCAACCACTGAAGGCTGGCTTTTTGGATCTGGGAGTCGGCAGCAGAGAAGAATCCTTGGAGCATTTCTGGAGCTTGGGAGATCTGCAACAAGAGCTTCTTCATCATCCTTGGCTTATCAACCGAACTTTCGGTTCAAATCAACTCTTTTTCAAGAGTTAAAACTCGTCCAGAGTTATCAACTCATCAAGAGTTTCAAACTTGCCACGCAAGTTCTCCACAACGTCAAATCGTGAGGAGAAGATATCGTTCCAGTGAATCAAGACCTTCGGATCGTCAACGGAGAGCAAACTCGAAGCGAGCATTCGAGGGAGGCACTCCATCGCCACCGTGAAGAACCCAGTTTTAAACAAAGGGGAGAATCAAATTCGTTCTCCTCTCTTTTGTAATCAAATTGTAACCGAGATTAAAGGAATCAAAGTTAAATTTCTTTTCTTCTCTTCATTGCAATTTCCCTACCTACAGGGTCCAAAGTGGACAGATATCCATAGAGCACATTGGGACAAACTCCATGATAGCAGATCCTTTTACTAAAGGATTGCCATTCAAAGTCTTTCATGAGCACACTGCTCATATGGGTGTGGTATTATTCGAGGATATCATGATTTAGTGGGAGTTTGTAATTTTCTGGTGGTTTGTGTTTAGTTGTATTGTCTGATCAGAATAAAGTATTCAGTTAAGACACTCTGTTTCATTATGTATGGTTTTAAGCTCGCTAAAGTTTAAGATAGGACCAGTTAAAAATAGACATGTACTGATCACATTGCATGTAATTTTCATGCTGCACATCCATGATTGATCTATGTCGTTTGATTGTATTGGTATATGTGACCATTGATGGGTTTAGTCACGATAAATGTGACGAAGGCCGCTTTGATCCTATAATGATATAGTCAAGGGACAAGATAGTTTGAAATACCCTTATTTGTGATAGCAATTTTTGAGCTCATAAGGTTGTACACATTTTAATGAAACATATAGTGCCCAAGTGGGAGATTGTTAGATTAAATCTAATTGTGGGCATATATGTTACATTAGTGTATAGTATTATCCTTAAGGTTAACCCGAATAAAGTGATCAATTAAGTCAATTGGGTTAATGGGTATTTAAACGTGTCATGGACTAATTGTGCAGATATCGGACTACAATTCTAATTTTATGAGGGGCTAAATTAGAAAATTATAAATGTATATAAAGAGGTTATGGTCCCTAATCTAAAGGTTACGTTCTCTATTCTCTAATCCCCATCTAAAGAGAATTCTTAAAAGAGAAACCTTTCAGATTAGAAGATCAACCCTAATTCAGATCCGTGCTCAAATCGCCATGGATTCAGATATTGCTTCCGCGCTCTCATGTTAATCTCTATGAATTAATCATGTCCAAAAGTATCAACAAAGAAGGGTAAAATGGTCACTTTGCCACCAACCATTAGATTTAATAGAATGTTACCCTCAAATCTAATGTGTGTTGAATGACCATTTTGCAAGACCCTCTAAGATTTCAAGGACTGATATTTAAAACCCTATTAAAAAGATTTAAGGACTGATATTTTGAATGACCATTTTGCAAGACCCTCTAAGATTTCCAAGATTTGAGGGACGATATGCCATTATTGAAGATTTAAGGGATTTATATATTTAAAACCCTATTAAAAAGATTTCACTTTGATTTTTCGCATCTATAATTTATTATTTTAATCATATATCTGATCTATATTTAATTCACTTATATATGCAGGTTACGAAGATTTACTTTACTTATTAATTTCTGTATACTATTAATTCACGACGCATAAATTCATTCAGCTAAAAGAGTTTGTCATTAACCAATTATTCTCTTGAAAATATGTAGTACGTTTTACTGTTTAATTGATCAAATACCAGAAACCCCCTTAACTTTGGACAAATATCATATAACCTCCAATAAACTTTCAAAATACTATAAATCCCTCTTAAGTTTAGGGGTTATCAAAGAATCCTCTTTAGTTTTAAAATTTTATCACGAAACTCCTTCAAACCGTGTTAATCGCAATTTTCACATTGATTAGTAAAATTATGTAGCGAATATATTTTTACCAATGAATGTTTGGATTTACACGGTTTTTTTGGGGGTGGGGGGTGGGGGGGGGGGGGGGGCGGTGTTGCTAAAAAATCATAAAGTTAAAGAGGATCATCAATAAACCTCTAAACTTAAGAAAGTTTTCTAATATTTTTAAAGTTAAGGGGGTATTTGATAATCATCTCAAGTTAATGGTTTTTCTCACATTTAGCTTTTAATCACTCCAGCTAAGGACCAGTAATTCCTTCTAGAAAAATAAAAAATCCGGAATCAAAACTAGAATAATGCCCTCAAATTCAAAAATTATTTTGGAAACTAATTCGAGTAGATCCCAATTAAGCAACGATTGAGCTGTCTCCTACCGTAAATTCATCAACCAAGCAGTCTCAGCCGTCCATAAACCAATAACATTAACAAACCGTTAATACCCTGTTTGCTGTTACCTACAAAACAGCGGATGAGCGTCATGGGGATGTGGTGACCGAGAAAGAATATTCCGTCTGAGATGCCCCCCGTTTGTTTCGGGTTTTAAATACCAACCCGAACCATCTCCATTTCCTCAAAACAAAACTCTCTCTCTCCACCTCTCAAAATTAAATCTCCCTAAAACCAATAATATCATTCTTCAGTCCTCCGCCATTATCTTCTCCTCTACAAACCCAAGAGGTACATTTCATTGCATATTCTATTATCTCCTCCTGTTTCCTTTCATGGGCTATATTTTTTTTTTTGTTTTTTTAATTTGTATATATATCATACGATTCTTTGATAAATACATATTGTGTTCAATCTTCTTCATGGTGATTTTTTACGTATAATTATTTTTTTTGTTTTTTAAAAAATTTTTTGCGCCACGTGCTGTGTTTCTTCTGTTTTGACCATATCTCCGGATCGAGGAAGTGCCAGTGATTTTTGACTTTAAAAAGTTTCTGATTTGTGGGATCCACTTTATTTTTGTCAGTTTGTATAAGAGCCAACCCTAAAGCTGGAGCTCTTTATTTTGCATCTTATTAATAATATTTTTTCCCCCCCAGTTTTTTGATCCTTTTTGCTGGTGAGATGTTTTTGTTTGTCTGTTAGGATCTTTATGGATTGTTGGTGCAGAGGAGTATCTTTTGGAATCAATATTTTGTTTCTGGTATCTTACATTAGCAATAATCCCATGTGCTCTTTCTTTCAAAATTACTCATGTATTCTATTACTCTTATTTGTGGAGAAATCGGGAAAAATATGATGGTGATTTTTTTTGCCAACTTTGCCAACTTGATTACTAAATTTTAAATAAAAAGAATATGAATCTGTTCATAATTGGAGAAAAATGGGAGAGCTTTGCTAAAATGGAATTATTTACCTGTTTGCATGTGGAATTAGTTTTACATGGAAAAGGTGATAGTGGTCTTTAGATGATACATCGATCGTGCACTTCAATTTGAAATAGTTTTTTTAGGAATTTAGATTCCACCTTTTTGGACCAAAAAATAATGAAATCCCTACACTTTGATTTGTTAGGATTCTATCCGAAATCAAAAGTTATCGATATATAGAAAATCAATAGAGACATTTCATTCCTGTCACACAATCCGTATCCTAAAACTGAATACAAAAAATAAAAATTTTCAGCTAGTACGTATATGACTTTTCTCTGTTTCAGTTTCGAGTGGTCCCAATCCCAAGTTTTTTTTGGTAATATTCCAATAATTTTCAAGCTGCATTATATATATATATATATATAA
>BQKN01000484.1:32576-43320 GCA_022839385.1 Asparagus kiusianus | reverse complement strand
CAACCACATCCCTCTCTTCCTATAGTGCTTGTTGGGACCCACATGTTTCATTAAAAAAATCTAAACAACACTATAGAGAGAGAGAGGGATGTGGTTGGGAGTGTGGTTGAATGGTGTGTCCCTAACACCACTCCTGTTTCATTCCCGTCTGCTGGCCGCAGGGCCAACAGGTGCCGCATGGCCCGAAGCCCAACCAACCGTTCAGCGGGCTGATGCCTTGGCCCATCCTCACCAAGCCCAATCGAGTCATGAGTCAGAACATAGATTACTCCTGCAGGACTCAAAGCCGATAATCTCATAGCATTCTTCTTGTAGTCCGAAAATGTCATAAACGTTGCAGCGAAGGGGATTAGACACACTTCCATGTAATGAGATCCCATTTGAGATTCCACTCGTAGCATGCTCTCGAACCCCACAGCGAATGCTTCATCCCCATGGAGTTTAATTGAACAAATTTTGACCGAAAGTTGTATTTTGCAAAACAATACTACTTATAAGGTGGTTTCTGTCAAAATAAAACCTATAAGGTGGTTTTCATATATTTTTTAAACTTATCAGGAGAGATAAGTAATAATATCCCTTGATAATAAACAACAAATCGTAAAAGTTAAGTACACAGAAGATTGTAAATATACAATAATCCTTCCTAAAGAAATACAACACGCTTCATTTCTCAGGATCGCCCACATAAGCAGTCACAATGCGCGATGAGTAGTCGACGGAAGAGTTTCTCACCGCTTACTAAGTCCAACACGTCCCAATGTCCTGAGCGAAAGGATGGAAAATGATCTTCTCACATTGTTGACATCGCTCTTGCGACATACATTTTCCCCCCTCATAACTAGACATAAAAATTACACATAATTATCATACACAAAGGGACTGTAAAGATGAACTAGTATGAACTGACATAAGTGTGGCCTGAGAAATAAATTTATGAAGCAACTTTGTTGCTTTTCTTATTAATTATCCCCTCAGAACTGGTGGTATTTTATGCTAAAAAAGAACAGGAGAAAACAAATATTATTTGCTCCCCATCTATTATTAATTACATGACACAACAAAATGGAGGTTCCCTGGCGCTGGCGGAGACATGGGAGGATTTCTTCTCGCTTGACAAGGTTCATGTTGGTGTTGGGTGTAGCCCAAACTTTCAGGCGAGCTTGAGGAGCTTCTGGCGAGGAGCTCCAGGCGAGGTCAAAGTTAAGACGAGCTCGAGCGGGGCTGCAGGTGAGCTCGAGGCGGCGTGTGTTAGGCGAGCTCGACTGATCTACAGGCGAGCTCCTCTAGGTGGGTCGAGCTTCAGGCGAATTGCAGGCAAGCTCGAGGAAATCCACAGGCGAGGTCGAGGAGCTATGGAGGCGAGCTCGAATCGACTCAGGCGAGGTCGACATAGGCGGGGTTGGTTCAGGCGAGCTCGAGCACACGCGTGGCTAGCGACAGCTTATCACCAACCTGTCGTTAGGGTTCCCCTATAAAAGGGTACCCAGACACGAGATCTCGTGGGCTTCTTCTTCTCTCTCTTTCCTCGTGATTTTAGACCCAAGCGGCGGCGGTGATTTCTTCCTCTCTCTCTCTCTGCCCCTTTTATTTTCCCCGGCGCTCAACAAAGATTTGAGGGGAGGATTTAAGAAGGGGGGCACTGTAGGAGGTTGAGAATTAAAGAGGGGATTTAAGAAGGGAATTATCACTGTAGCTACAGTGATAATTAGCATTTATTAAGAGATCTTAAGTTTGAGATCTGCTTTTGCATTGTAAAATTTCTTTGTTTAATAAGAAATTAATTGTGTGGCTCCCGAGGAAGTAGGCAAGTTTGCCAAACCTCGTAAATTTTGATGTACTTTTCTCTATACTGTATTTCTTACTGTTTTAGGGGTTTAGCTTTGCCCCGGATATTTCCTAACAACTGGTATCATAGCCTGAAACGATCTAGAGAAAGTCAGATTCAAGTGGGAGCGATGACCACAGATGAATGAAATGTGAGATTAGAGAAGTTTGATGGAACAGATTTTAAATTTTAGAGAATGCAGATAGAGAATTATCTGTATTAAGAAAACTGTATCAACCCCTTTCAGGGAAGAAACTGGAGAGTATGAAGGAAGAAGATTAGAATCTTCTAGACAGAAATGCCCTCGGGGTTATTCATTTGATGTTAACCTGCAATGGTACTTTTAACATTGCAAAAAAAAGACCACGATGAGTCTTATGGCAGCATTCTCAAATATGTATGAGAAACCATCAGCCTCAAACAAAGTTCATTTGATGGGACGGTTATTCAATCTGTGAATGACGGAAGGTGGATCGGTAGCATATTATTTGGTGTGAAAGTTGACATCTTCATTGAGGTATTCATTACAACTTCAATCTTTACAATAAAAATAAAAAGATAATATTTTTATAAGACTCTTACACAATGAAAACAAAAAATTATAACTCTCGTCAAAATAAATACAACAGACGTTTATCACCTGCTGTTTGCGTGGGATCTTTACCTGTGCCAGGGACGTTATTATCCGTGGACTACAAAGCGATCAGATCAATCCAAAGTTTCGTTGATTCGTGAAGGAATTAAAAAACTGAAGCAATTATCTCGGCAACAGCGAGATAACCACTCTTCTCGAGATCATAGCTAGGTACGATCTCAAGGGAAGGAACCGGGCTATGGATCTGACGAACTCCTCTTCCTTATGTCGAAAAACTCGATCCGATCTTCTCCTCCTCTCTGAAATTCGTGCTCCTCAGTCTCTGATTTAGCAGGGCTTCGCCAGGGCTCCAGAATTTCAGATCTGTGCAAATAAAGGCCCTAGGACTGTATTTATAGGCTTCGGGACCTCCGTTTTCGGATAAGAACGACCGATTCGATCTTATCCTTAATTATAACCACTTTATCACGTTCTTGGATAATATTGGATCATTTGAAATAAATCCAGGTGGTTAACGATCGAAAAATGGTTCAAAACTATATAAAACGGCTTTTTGGGGTCTGCGAACACCCGCGGTGTCTTGGCCACGGCCTAGACACTTGGGGTTTCTCGGCCAAGGCTGAGACACCACGGGTGTCTCGGCCTTGGCCGAGACACCTCAGGTGTCTTGACCTCGGCCAAGACACTTGCGGTGTCTCCGCTAAGGTTCGGGGCACTGTTTTGCGTGTCTCGTTTGTTTCCGTTGTATCTTCGTCATCCAAACTTGGAATTGTGCTATTCAAAGTGCGTATGAAAGCCGACGAAGAGATCTACAAGCTCCCATGGTTGAAACATATGTGGAATAGATGGGACACAAGGGGCACTTCATCTTTCGTAAGCGAAGCGTAGCTCCCGATCAGTTCATATCTTCGTTATTTTACAGTTTTGTTGCTTTACACGGTTCGTCAACTTGCTTCATGCGCTCATCGACGTCAATTAAAATTTTGTGACTCGGATAGTGATGTTCATCGTCTTCTCTCTATCTCGAGCCGCGTGCGGGAATCCGTAGGTAATTTTTGACGCCTATAGATACCCCCTCCAAAGTGTTTCAGTCTTGTTTCTTTTATAGAAGAGCTTGAAATACTTTGGATGTGATCGGTCCAACCTTCAATCGGTGAGAAAGGACCTGTAGTTAGCTTCGATTCTTGACTTCTTCGATTTTCAGTCTATTCAATATTTTGACGAATAGCTGAAATTCCTCTGGCACTGCGTTTATCGTCTGGCCATCGTCGAAGTCTCGAATCGACTCAGGCGAGGTCGAGGAGCTATGCAGGCGAGTCGAATCGACTCAGGCGAGGTCGACGCAGGCAGGGTTGGTTCAGGCGATCTTGAGCGCCTGTTGGCGAGCTTGAGCACACACGTGGTTGGCGATAGCCTATCGCCAGCCTGTCGTTAGGGTTCCCCTATAAAAGGGAACCCAGACCCGAGATTTCCTTGGCTTCTTCTTCTTCTTTCTCTCCTCACGATTTCAGACCCAGGCGGCGGCGACGATTTCTTCCTCTCTCTCTCTCTTTCTGCCCCTTTTATTTTCTCTAGCGCTCAACAGAGATTTAAGGAGAGGATTTAAGAAGGGGGGCACTGTAGGAGGTTGAGAATTAAAGAGGGGAATTTAAGAAGGGAATTATCACTGTAGCTATAGTGATAATTAGCATTTCTTGAGAGATCTCAAGTTTGAGATCTGCTCTTACATTATAATTTCTTTGATTAATAAGAAATTAATTGTGTGGCTCCCAATGACGTAGGCAAGTTTGTCGAACCTCATAAATCTTGGTGTACTTTTCTTTATACTGCATTTCTAGCTGTTTTAGGGGTTTAGCGTAACCCCGGGTATTTCCTAACAGTTCATGACGACAAGCTCCTCCGGTGAGGGACGAGTTCCTCATGGTCTTGGTTTTGATTCAAGCTGGGTTATGAAAAAAGCTATTGTTCAAGTAACTATTCGATTATATTCGATTAAGTAGTTCATCAAACACTAAACAAATAATTTTTAGTATTTGAGTTCATTAACGAATAGAATATATCCAATTGTATATTTGATTCGTTTGCTTATCAAATATCTGTTTAAAATTTGATCATTTAAAATTTGCATTATTACACACATGATTTTATATTTTCAAACTATTTATCATTTCTACTAAAGTTTTATATACTAGTTTTGAGACTTAAATAATTTTAAATTAGTTTTCTGATGAAAATTTTAAATTAAATATATACATTATATATTATGAATGAATAATTTTCATAAATGATTTTAATACTATTTAAAAATCAAATTCTTTAGCGGAATGAGTTTACATTGATATTCGATTAATATTCGTGAGTATTCATGAATATTTATCGAATACCAATAGTTCGAGTTAGATTTTGGGAAACTCCATTCATGAATATTTGAATTTGGGCTCAAATCCAATGGTTTCAAACAAATACGGACACCTTAGTATTCGATATGATTCGATTCAATCATTTATTTTACGAATTACAGCGCACTTGCAGCCACGCGAATTCGCTTCGGCCTTAACAGTAGTGGGCCGGTTCATCTATGCGGTCTATAAGAATCCTAGCCTACTGTTTGCGTAGAAAATTGTTTGATTCATTGCCGTGTTCATTACAAACTTCAGACGTTTACAACGAAAACAAAAATTAGTCTTTTTATAAGACTTTTACACAATGAATACAAAATTACAATTCTCTTCAAACAGCGCAGAGATCGTTTATCGGTCTTCTGCTTGCGTGGGATCTTAGCCTGTGATGGGGATGTTGATATCCGTGGACCACCGTCGATCAGATCTGATTGCTGAAAAATTAGGCAGAGCTTCGTCTATCCGTGAAGGGATCGAGAAACCGTAGCTCTTATCTCGGCGAAGCAAGATAATCACTCTTCTTAAGATTACCGCAACGGGATAATCCTAAGGAACGAACACGGGCGATGCAGATCTGATGAGTTCCTCTTCTTTATGCCGACAAACTCGATCTGATCTCTCCTCCTCCTCTCTGAAACTTGTGGATCTTCACTCCTCAATTCGGCAGGGCTTCGCTAATTCTCCAAAATTCCAGATCTAGAAAAATAAATGCCCTGGGGCTGTATTTATAGGCTCCAGGAAGTCTAGGAAGTTTTTGCCCTTAAAGATATTTTTAAGTGTGTGCCAAATCAAGATGCTCAAATCACTTGGTGAATTCCTACTATCAATATGAAATGCAACCCTATGAATTAAAAGCAACTAAAAAGGATGGAAAAGAAAAATCTTTTTTTTAATTAGGGTTAACAATCAAACAAATGAGAAGGGGGGGGGGGGGGCTTGTTTGAATTTATTATCTTGTTAGTAAATGTCAAAGTAGATGGTGAATTTTATTATGGTCAACGGAAAATAAATTTTTTTAAGTCCTAATTGTCTCTAATTGTAAAGAAGTAGCTAAAGGGTGGAATTAAAAACTAGAAAGAGTACTTACCCGAAAGCAAATCTTCAAATCTTAGCTCTCCAATCCGTGATCTTTAAGCTCCAAGCGTTTCCTTCACAAAAAAAACACACAAGTTAAAGAACCAAAATAATTAAAACCTACTTAAGCACATTCCCCGGCAACGGCGCCAAAAACTTGATGCGGCATAAACATGTACCAAAAAGGTTGCAAGTGCACAATCGTGTCAAGTTATAGTATTTAAGATATCGATCCCACGATGAAGGTGTTTTGTAGGAGAAAATATAAAATCGGTTCTTATGTTGTGTGCGTGACAAAATAGAAGTGATGAGTGTATGTGATTGTGGAGAGAATGATTGTGATTGTGGAAATGAATATATTTGAGAGTGGAAGTGAGTAAAAAAATAAATGTGATCAACAAGGCAAGAAGGAAGAATGAATAAAATCGAGAAACAAATAAAAATCAAGAATGAAGAATAAAATTCTAGAATAAAAAAAAATACAAGAAATTAAAGATGGTAAATTCAATTATAGATATGGATAATCTAAAATTGAACCCACTTCTTAGAAAAGGGTGATTCTCTAGAGGGTTCTAGCCTAAAGGCGAATCAAACAAAATAAAAATAAACAAAAAGAAAAACTAAACCCAAGAGGGTTCTAGCCTCAAGGTGAATAGTATAAGAAATTAAAATCTAACTACAAAATAAATTGCAAAATCTAAACTACAAAATAAAATTGCAAGAATTAAATGCACGAAAATAAATCTACTCTATAAGCATAAATTTAATCTAAGGCAAGAGGGTTCTAGCCTCTTGGTTATTTAACAAGAAAATAAAATCTAACTACAAGCATAGAAATAAATCTAAACTAATAAGCAATAAAAGAGAAAAAGAAAAAAAATGCAAACCTTCAAATAATTCTCCATCTTCAACTTCATCTTCATCATCCAACAAAGAGAAGAAGAGAAAAATTTAAAGTGGTGAAAAAATTATTATTATTAATTGCAACAAAAAAGTTACAATTTTGGAAGGCCTTCTCAATTAAGAGTAGCCCTCCTCTCCAAAAGGAGTTACAAAATTTTTTACACCCTTAACCCCTCACCCTCTACCCCTATTTATAGTAATCTTTAATGAATATGAGCCATTGGATTTGTCTTGAGCCCCAAGCAACAATCTCCACCTTTGAATTTGCTTTTTGTTCTTCTCTAGCCCAATCTTAATTTGATTTTCCAAGGCGCAATCTTCATTTGATTTTTCAAATTCTGCAGCAGCCCATCAAGTCCGGGATTGGATTTTCGGCCCATTGGAACTTCCCTTTGATCATTTTCCAAAATGAAAAATAAAGCTAAACAAGTCCATATGCAGCAGGTCCAATGATTAATTTTGATTCTAAATTAAAATCTCAGCAGCCGGCCCATTAAATCCTTCAGCCCATTCGGTCTTATTCCACATTTCATTTGCTTTAAAAAAAAAAAAGTCTTCACAAGTCCACATTCATTTATTTGATGAAATTCGAAGTTGACTTGCAACACACTCCGGCCCATTCAAGCCAATGAAGATCAAAGCTGCAGCCATCAAATGAACCGGCCTTGTAATCTTTTGCATAAAAGCCCAATTCATTTCACTCTTTGCATTCAAGTCCATGCCAATTCTTTGGGCCTTTTAAAATTCAATTATTTGAATTTCTCTTATTTCTTCATTCACTAAGGGCCTTTGTTGAGAGATAGGATTTTTTGGATTTATTCTTTATTAACCTGTAATTTAAAAATAAAAACAATTATTAGTGGTATATTTATTCATATAAAATAGATAATGAGGGTATAAAATTGTAATAAAAATATGATTATCACCTTTGATCGGGTGGAGACACCCTTGCCCGGGTGGAGACACCCTTGCCCGGGTGGAGACACCTTTGTTCGGGTGGAGACACCTTTGCCCGGGTGGAGGCACCCTTACCCGGGTGGAGACACCTTTGCCCGGGTGGAGACACCCTTGGGTGTCTCAGCTTACGCTGAAACAGTCCGTTTTGCGCATTTGTCCATTTCCTCCGTAACTTCTTCATCCGAACTCGGATTTAAGTGATTCAAAGTGCGTTGGAAAGCCGACGAGGAGTTCTATAAGCTCCAATGATTAGATCATCTGTAGCATAAATGAGACACGAGGGGCATTGCGCCTTTTGTAAACATCGCGGGGCTCCCGATCAGTCCGTATCCTCATTATTCCGAAACTCCGTTGCTTCATGTAGTCCGTCGATTCACTTCAATCATTCGTCGACGTCGATTAAGCTTCTACGACTTGGATAGTGACGTTAGCACTGAGCCGTTCGTGGAGACGTATGGGCAATTTTCGATGCCTACAGATACCCCCTCCAAAGCGTTCCAGCCTCGTTTCTTTTATAGAAGAGGCTGAAATACTTTGGATGTGATTGGTCAAACCTTCAGTCGGCGTAAAAGACCGGTAGTTAGCTTCAATTCTTGACTCCTTCGATTTTCAGTCTACTCGATGTTTTGACGAATAGCTGAAGTTCTTCCGGTGCTGCGTTTATCATCTGGCCGTCGTCGAAGCCTCGAATCTAAAACCGATGAGTTGAGTTTGGCTCGCGTCGTCGAGTTGACTTTGAACTGACTATCTCCGTCATGTTATATTGACTCGCGTTGACTTTTGATCGCAACGCGTTGACTGGCGTTGACCTAGGGTTACGCGTTGACCGGCGTTAACCTTAGGGTTTTGAACGTCGTACGTTGATTTTTTATCGCAACGTGTTGACTGGCGTTGACCTAGGGTTATGCGTTGACCGGCGTTGACCCTAGGGTTTTGATCGCCTGACGTTGACTTTTGATCGCAACGCGTTGACTTAGGGTTACGCGTCGACCGGCGTTGACCTTAGGGTTTTGAATCGATTGGTGTTGACTCTCATCGCAACGCGTTGACCGGCGTTGACCTATGGCTACGCGTTGATCCGACCTTGACCTTAGGGTTTTGCGTTAATGTGCGGAGAACCAGTTTATACTCATGTACTCTGGGGAGTTTCGGGAATTACTTTAGTCTCGTGTACCCGTCGGAGGTTACCGGGTTATCCTTAAGAATATTACGCGTAATATTTTCCAGGAACTTCCCGTCAAAAGTAAGAAACAGTTTAGACTCGTATTTCTATTGGAGTATAAATACGAGCGGTGAATACATCGAGAAACACCTGAAAGTGGTTCAAAATGCATATGAATTATCCCCGGATCCTTCTACACATGCGAACACACATTTCACGGCTCACACGCGTGCGAACCATCAAAAAATACTTGTAATTTGGGTCGATTCAATCTGATTTGGTTCAGGTTCGGTCTGGGTTGGTTCAGACCGGTCCGGTTCAGACCGGTTCAGCCCCCCCTTTAAAATCCCTCTTCAAAAGACCGAATTTTCTTCTCTTCTCTTCTTTGGTTCGGTTCCAAAACAGAAGTTCCGCCCCCCCTTGTTGTTTTTTTGAGTTCTCCCTCTCTAAAACTCCATGCTCTTCTCCTTTAATAGCCTTTAAACCCATCTTCTTCAAGGCTTTCATCTTCTTCAAGGCTTCAAGCAAATCAAGTTGGGTTTGGAGGATTTTGGGCTTCATCATCAACAAGGCTTCCTCTTTAACACTTCCCCAAGCTTTGGTAAGGTCCTCTCTCCCTCATAACTTCAATTTGATTTCCCCTCTTTTGAATTCTTCAAAATCCAAAATCCTAGTTTGTTGATTTGGGGGAAAACTCAAACCTTCAATTTTTTTTTGTTCTTGAAGGTTGGCCGAAAATTGGGGTATGTATTCCCTCACTTTTGATCCCAATATTTCCTTAATTTCATGCATACATATATGGCCGAAATTTGGATGTGAATTGTGTGCAACATTTGAGGAAGTTTGAGGGGGTTTTTGGCCAAAATTTTGAGGGTTTTATGTGCAAAAAGTGGGCTGAAACAAGGCTGAAATTTGTGGGGGTTTATGTGCAAAAATAGGACTAAACTTTTGAGGGTTTATATGTAAAGATAGGACTGAACTTTTGGGGCTTAAAGTGCAAATATGGGCTGGAATTTGGGGGTGTTATGTGCAAAAAGAGGGCTGAAATTTGAGGGTGTTTTGTGCAAATATGGGCTGAAATTTTGGAGGGTGTTATGTGTAAAAAACATGGCTGTAATTTACAAAGTTTAGACCACAAATCCATGACCAAAATTTTGAGAAGGGTATGCGGAAACTAGACCGAAATTTATGGAGGGGTCTATTTGCAAAATTGGCTAAATTTTACAGAAGGGTTTATTTGTAAAGTTAGCCAAAATTGTGAGATATTGGGGGTGTTAGGTGAACAAACACGATGATCATGCTCCAATTTGAGCGTGTCCTTGACTAGAATTTAGCCTTGAACACGAGGGGTATTTTGGGTATTTCACCAAAAATTTATCATGAGGGTTTACACCGTAATATGAGCTCATTGTTTTGCATGCACAAAAATTATAGGTTTAATTAGACTTTAACTATAAAATCCTACTTATTTTATAGGATTTTAGTTAAAGTCCTTAATTTCCCTTTTAACCTTCGGGTGCTCAGATTTATGATTGTACCTGACCCGTCGATTTTCATTGCAGGTTCTCCATGTCTCCGCGCCGATCGTGATTTCATAAGAGTCGATCCTTTTCACAGCATAACGAGAGGGAGACTCCCGCGGCATCTTCCTCTGCGGCTTTCTCTTTTGGGGGTGAGCATGTATGCTGTGTGCCTTCTGTATCCCCGATTGATCCCTTCGCGGGTTATTCGGGAAGAACCGACATTCTCCTTTGCGAGGATCGAGGATTTAGGAAATTTGTGGTTCTGCTATATCCTCGTTTGGCCCCTTCGCGGGTCATTCGGGA